>JAQJVL010008499.1:0-19559 GCA_035578905.1 Stictocephala bisonia
TTCAATGAATTTCTATCTCTATACATCTGTGGACATAATTACATAAAGTCAATAGTCTCGCATAACTCCTATAAATGGTCCGTCACATAAATTTTTAAAGAACAGGTTCAATACGCTTCATGTTAACATAATTACAAAAACATGACGTAAAGAGAGGAAACGGCAGGTTTTCAAAGAAACAAAGTACCTCAAAGATATTTACCGTTTGTAAAACATTGCCAATATGCTCATTATTGCAAGAGTATCCTCCAATGCGACTGGGGAATAAATTTTTTTTGTAATACTTAAGGCATCAACTAGTTAAAGAGAGTTACAACAATATCCATGCCGTTTTTACAACCAATTTTCATAGTATTTGTAGTATTAAGTCCAGGTAAGAATCAAAACTATGTACATATAAACATTATGGAGGTGTTTCACAGCCTTGTTTCTTAGGTACTGTAATCCACAACCATGTTCAGTTACATATATATCTGCGGTTTTTCCCTACAATTTAAGAAATATGTTGCCTACCATTTGAACATTCTGGTGGTACCATTTGAACAGTCGTTTCGACAATCTGGTTACTGTTATATTAAATCTACATATTGAATAATTTTATTAGGGATTTTGTTTTAGTATTTATAAGGAAGTTTTTAACAGTAAAAAGTTGGTTGCCAACATTTATTTCTGATATCAGGGCAGGCACGAGCATCACAACTTTATTTTGCAGTAATGCACTGAATCTCTTCACTATTATTTGGAATAGGCATAAAAAGTTGCTGGCCTGCCATAGATATTAGTTGTACCTACTCTCGCTTTCTAGTTGATTGAACTTGGTTGTTGAACATGCTGCTTCAAAATAAAAGTGTTGCGCAAAATAGTTTGATTTCTCATTTGAATTGTAGAATACTATTTTTTAAGGGTTCTTTGTTGTTGCTGCACGCAGTGTGGAAAATAGCATAGTGTAAGTTTGGCAGTACATTTACAGTGTGGTTTTAAGCACCGTGCCGGTTTGAGAGTTGAGCCAGTTGGGTTAACTAGCACAGTGGTGCGGATTACTGACATTTGAAGGTAAGGAAGTGGTGGTTGCTTTTGTCCTATTTAAACATTAAGCACACATATTCTTTTAGCATACAATTGACATGACATAATCTATTTCAAACTCTCATTACCAAAACTATTTTCATATTTTTTAAAGAATTAAATGTTTTGCCAAATACTGTTTATTTATTCACTTTCTTCTTTAATAATCGAGAAATAAATATTTGAAACGTGATTTTAGTACACTTGATATCTATATTCTACTAATCATTGTTTAGTAATGCAATTAGTTTCAGTCCCATAAAACTCAAATGACCAAGGCTCTGCATAATTAATTTGTGACTTATTGTGACAAGGTAAACTCTTTGTGACTAATATTTTGTTTGATAGTGGAGTTCTTATTTTCATTGTTCGTAAATCCTATAGAGTTAGAATATGAATATATTATAGCAATGAAAATACAAAGCAAGTCCTACGATCAGAATGATATCAGGTTGGTGATTGTGTATATTACTGGACACTGCCATATCAGGAAACATCTAGCAAAGATTGGTTTCTACAGAGAAAACACCAGTAGAAACTGTAGAAACTGGTTTTGTGGTGATGCTCTTGAGTCTGCCGAACATCAATTAACTGAGTGTGAAGCTCTGGAGCTCAGGAGAAGGAGAATATTTGGAGATGAGCTCTCAGAAGAAAGAGTGGTAGCTAGTCTGGGGAAAAAGATTTTAGAGTTATCTAAGCCTCTTGGAATAGCTACTCCATTCTATTAGGCAACAGGCGAGCACAATAAACCTAAGGTTGAAGTGCAATCTAGGAATGGCATCAGAGCTTTCCTTCCCCTTAGTAAACTATACTAATCTATAAGTCCTAAGAATTTTATTTTATAGAACTTCATCCATGATAAGATTGTACAATATCCGCTAAGCCTAAAATTACAGGACAGTAGGCAAATTTTTCTAGCCACTAGTAGATGTGAACAGCTAATTGTAGCAGTAGCATTTCTCATATAAGTTTTTTCATAATTTTTAAAAATGTTGTTGATTATTACCATACTCTTGATTTCAGGACAGTAAAGGATGTGATTTTGTTCCTGGTACCAATATCTGCTCTGTGAGGGAAGAAAACATTGCAGATGTTCAAAGTGAACATGAGGAGGTAAATCTCACAAGTCCACATTAATTTGTAATATAGAATGAAGTACAAATGTCATTTGAAAACAAAAAACAAAAGTTTGTTGATTCTTATCGCTAATTAACAACATCATGATTCCTGTTAAATCTTTTGCTATTTAACAAATAAAATCTGAGGGTACTGATGGTTCCTCTGTTAATCCTCGATTCGCCTACTCCTTTTTTCCAAAATGCCAGAGGTCTTTCAGCCGATTTGCAGAAGTTTGTTCTAAAATACATAAACAATATTAAAATGTAATAATCATATGTTTGGTACTATTTTCTTCACAGAAAAACATACTACCTATACGTCTAAAAAAATTGGATATAAGTATATATTTTATGTAGCAACTTACATTTAAAAAAACTAGTTCAGAAAAATTACAAAAAAGGGAAAGGTATGTCTAGTAAATGATGTTATGTATGTCAAGGTTAGGTTAGATTTACGATTCCAAGATAGTTAAAAAACTTAAAATATCATGTAGTTACAGAAAATGTATAGGTCTTATATAACATAAGGAAAAATAAATTAACTAATGTAAAAATAATTTATTAGTAACTATATAATTTATTGCTGTTTAAATAACAGCAAAATAAATCGAAACATTTCAAAAAGAAACTTTCATTTGTTTGTTTATTTCTCCAATGATTTTTCCATCAACGTTTTAAACCACACACTCCATGCATCAGTTTGGTTTTGGAGAGCATGTTTGTTGTTTTTGTTCATAGATTTTTTTAAAATTAATTAGAAGTTATTATTTTAATCTATATATGTATATAAAAGCCAAATCCTACTGACTGACTGACTCACTCACTCATCACAAAATCTCAAAAACCACAGAACGTATTTACAGGAAATTTTAAAGGAAGTTAGCTTTAGTGTTGAAGGGACCCACTAAGAAAGAATTTTTCAAAATTTTATTCCTAAGGAGTACAAACAGCCCTTCAAAATTTCCTTTTTTCATAAGAAAAACTTTGGGTTGATTTTAGTAAATTAATAACAGCTGTTTTGTAAATAAATAAATATGTTTATTTTGTATATTTGACATTATCCTATTGATTCATTAAGAATAATTGAATCTTTAGTTGCTTAACATAAACAAATGAAATAAACACGTTTGAAATAGGCTAATAACCTATACTAATAAGTAGGTAGCAACGCAACAAGTAGTGTGAGTGAAATACTTTAAATAAATTTAACCCTTTAGGATTGCACAAAAAAATGGGTTTTTTGGGGTGACTACTTTTTTAGGTATGTGAAAAAGACTGCAGCAAATTAGGGGTTTTTGTAAGCATTTACAAAAAATTGTGTATTATTACTAAAAATAGGAACACCGCCACGTTTTGGTATTGTTTTTAGTTTATAGATGGGCAATCAGAAAATAATAAAATATTATCCTTTTTTTATAAATACAATTTACATTTGAGATACACACACACACACACACACACACACACACACACACACACACATATATATATATACATACAGAGTGAGTTTTATGTCCTGGCACACCTGGATATAATTTAAACGGCCAGAGATATCTATATGAAACCTTGACGCTACCTATTATAACATATTTTCTTAATTTTTCAAGTTGTTGAAAATTTTGCCCCCCTTTTCTAAAGGGGGGTAAAGGGGGGCAACTAAACATTTTCAAATACAAACCCCTATCATGTGACCCCTCATTTTAAGGGGAATAAAAAAATAAATCCAATAATGCAAACTAGACGTCTATACGTTTATTTTAACAGATTTTATGACAAATTTATAATAATAAAATCAGTAACTGTCTTGTCCTGTTTAACGTAACATGAGTCAACATGCTTTGGAATTTCCCTTGTTCTTATCTTACCGGTTGCAACAATCTACTGTTGACTTTCTCTTTACTACTCACTTGCATTTCATCAGCTGATTGGTTAAGTTGCTATAAACAACATCAGTTTAAGGTTATTTTTCTGACAAATAGTGTTAATTATTTTATTTCTACATGGAGAATTCTGAGTTTGAAAGAATTACTGTGTTAATGTTAAGAGGTTATGGAGAACGTATGAGATCATACGCTGAAGTAGCAGAATTATTCAATGAGGAATTTCCTAACCGGAACAATCCCATAACTAGATTTACGGTGGCAAGAATTGTTCAACGGTTGAATGATACTCATTCTGTAAAGGATAGACCCAAGCCAGGAAGGGCTCCTGTAATTGACGAGGAGAAATCATTAGATGTTATGCAGTCCTTTGTTGAATATCCCCACATATCTACGAGAAGAGCTGCTTTGGAGCACGACATTAGCCAATCTTCGGTAAGAAAAATTCTTAAATGTAATAAATTCAAACCTTTTAAAGTCAAACTAGTGCAAGAGCTTAGTGAAGATGACTATGACCGTAGGGTTGAATTTTGTGATATAATGATGGGCAAACTAGACGCTGAACCTGAGTTACTGAACAGAATCCTTTTTAGTGACGAAGCAACTTTCATGACCAATGGTGCCGTCAATCGGCATAATTGTCGTTACTGGGCAGATAACAATCCACACTGGTATGTAGAGGCCCATACACGACGCCCTTCAAAAGTTAATGTTTGGGCAGGAATATAGTTGATCACCACTTAGTTGGTCCATTTATAATTGATGGAAATTTAAATTCTGTGAAGTATTTAGATATGCTTGAAAACCAGATTGTGCCTGCACTCCAAAATATGTTTGGACAAGAAGCTGATAACATTTGGTTACAACAAGATGGAGCACCACCACACTATGGTCTTGAAGTACAACAATATCTAAATAATGTCTTCCCAAGAAGGTGGATAGGCCGAAGGGGCGCTGTGGAATGGCCAGCAAGGTCTCCTGACCTTAACCCACTTGATTACTTTTTTGGGGCTACATGAAATATCTGGTGTACAAAACAAGGCCAATTGACGTCCATGACTTAACGCAAAGAATGTTGAACTTATCTCAAACAATTCCTAGAGATAATTTCTTGAATGCTGTCACAAGTTTTTACACACGTCTAGCACACTGTCAAACAGCCGAAGGTGAACAGTTTGAACACCTGCTACATTAAAACAGGTAACTGTTTTTAGAATTTGCGTTAGTGTTGACTCATGTTACGATAAACAGGACAAGACAGTTACTGATTTTATTATTATAAATTTGTCATAAAATCTGTTAAAATAAACGTATAGACCTCTAGTTTGCATTATTGGATTTCTTTTTTTATTCCCTTTAAAATGAGGGGTCACATGATAGGGGTTTGTATTTGAAAATGTTTAGTTGCCCCCCTTTACCCCCCTTTAGAAAAGGGGGACAAAATTTTCAACGACTTGAAAAATTAAGAAAATATGTTATAATAGGTAGGGTCAAGGTTTCACATAGATCTCGGGCCGTTTAAATTATATCCAGGTGTGCCAGGACATAAAACTCACTCTGTATATATATAGAGCAACATTTTAATTTTTGACACATTATAACAAAATAACTAAGTCTATTTTTAATGTGAGAATCCTCTTGTTTCAGTTTCAAATGCATTTCTTTAGCTTAGTACCAAATATCATCACATTTAGCTGAGAAATTGTAAAAATGTAAGGTTTTGCTTTATACTCATGCTTGATATATGTGTACTATTATTGCAAATGGAAAACAAATATAATATGCTGTAAAATTATTATGCCTACTAAGTTCCTACAAAAGGTGAAATTTTGTATTTTATATCTTGAATATATGTCAGTCAATTATTTACACTATTTAACACTTTTAGTTATAATAATAATAATAATATCTTTATTTCTCTTTTTTTTACATAACTTACACATTACATAAATTTCCACAATACCAGACTGACCTGGAAATCACAGTTACACCTCTGTATACATGAGAACAAATATGTGCACATACATGTACAAAATTTAATAATCTACTTATTATTTTGTATTCTATATAGTTTTGTATTCTATTCCAATTCATATTTGTTCTCATACAATGAAAATAGTTAAATTATTATAATATACAAAATAAGATAAAAACAACACAACTATTTACAAACAACAAACTGTTCAACTAATAACATAAGCACAATAATCAAAACACATAAATAACCAAAACGCCTGAACTGAGAACTGAGGGAAAGAGGCGTCTTGAAAACAGCTGATGAATAAACTTTATTTTATTGAATATTCTCAACAGTCTGGACTACCAACAAATATAAAATAATAAGTTCAACTCTCTAGATTCTGTTGATTGAAAAAATAGCGCTACATATTGTCAGTTACACAGATATCCATTGCAAAAACGGGCGGGTGGGCGTTTGCCTGCTCCGCCGGTTTCATACGGCCGTGTCTTTTTCACAACTTATGTGCAGGCGACGATTCGCCTGCATCATCCTAAAAGGGTTAATATTGTGATTTTACGTTTTACAGATATTCCACTGTTATTTATGGTAAAAGTCACAAGCCGAGGCCAAAGGCCGAGGTGTATCGAGCGTAAACAGAGTCAGGGTTTGGCACACAACGCCTGCATGGGTGTCCCCTAGTAATATAATAAAGTAGCCGTCAGCCCTTGATTCGCTACAGGGTAGTTCTCTACGCTAGCTTACCCTTCCCTCTGTGGTTCTCTCAAAATAATATTTAAAAGGTTAGCCTGCTGTCGTGCTCTTAAATAAAAAAACTTAATAGCCAAAAAAATACTATAAGTCTACTTAAGGGGTACACCAATCAGTGTAATCATGTCAAAGTTATTAGAAATGAATTTAAACATTTTATATTGAAAACTAAATTAGCCAATCTTTTGAGTCGTTTTTATGTTTTCTGTACCAGATGTTTAAAATAAATCATCAAATTAAGTCAATGCCTATGTTACTCTTATGGAAAAAAGGAAATGTTGATGGGCTGTTTCTACCCCTAAAGAATGGAATTTCAAGAAATCCTTTCTTAGTGGGTCAGTAAGATACAGGCTAACTTTCCTCTAAATTCCATCAAAATATGTCTGTGATTTCCCAAGATTTCTTGATATGTGAGTACATCATTTTTCGATTTTACTTATTGAGGTTAGTAATGTTTACATTATATGAATACTGACATTATTTATTGGAACATGGAGTGATTGTTAAAAAATTGCAGCAACTAAAGTGGTACTTTGTGGTGTAGATGGATAAAATAATTAAACATAAATTGTTTGTTTAAGAAAAAAATTCATAAAAACCAATATAAAAAAGAGTATCAGTGATTGGCTGGGATATCATATCAGGCGAGGAATAGCTTGTAAACTTTACTAAGACTAAGAAATTCATCAATAAGATTAGACTTATAAAAAGGAAATATATATAAAGTGTTGTTTATCACCTGAAGAATAGCGTTTGCTATTTATTTTAGTTGCTTTAACTTGTTGTTTGTTTTTGGTATCTTTATTTTATTAAGAACAACAAAGTTAATATGTTACAGAAACACTTTTATATTTCAAATACTAACCCTTCCAGTGCAGAGATTGGCACCTTAGCAGGTCAATATTTTTGACCTCACGGTTTACTGATTGGGTGTCAGGACGACAAGAGAAGTCGGACACATTGACACAACTTGTATTTTTTCGAATATTAACATTATGTTTTTTACTCCGTTCTAGTGACACTTATTAAATTGAATGCAATGATGCTGACTTAAAATCCTTCAGCACTTTCTGCACATTCTTTGTTTATTGGAACAGATGCTATACTATCTGGGAGTGTATAACTCATAGAACAAGTCTAAATATTCTCGCCTCCTGCAGTTCTTCACTGAGCACTGAGTTGTGTTTCACTGTGTTCATTTTGATTCTTTCATAGTCTGACACAAGTTCCTCTTGTACTGCAAACACCTGACTAACAAATAGTGATCAGGTTGTGTCAGTACCACCACAACTGGTACATGCCAACGTTATGATCAATTGAGTCAGATATCAAATATAAGAATATTGCACAGCTCTAGCCAGGAGATAGAGACCAGACCAAGTACAATAAAGCCTAAAATCACTTTAGTAAATTGAGCGTTGGCTCTGAAATGCTTAAATAATAAAATAATAATCTTCTGTAAAACATTTGTCTGTAAAACATTTTTTTACAGGACATTATTGATTTAGCTCAAGTTTTACTTTTAGAGCATAGCTTAATATAATGGTTGACAACTAACAAATTAAAACCACTGGCATTAGTTTCTTTTTTTTTTTAGCTGAGATTTTACAAATAAACATTTAATTATGAAAATAAGATTAGTTTATTGAATTGTCAAAAGGTAATCTTTATCTCACAATGTTTATTTAATTACTTGTTAATTAATAATTTAAACATAATGACAGTTACTTTTTTTTTTAACTATACCAAAAACAATATTTAGCTCTTGAGATTTTATTGATTTGTAATTTTGTTTTTATTATGTTTTTAATGCATTATTATTATTATTTTACTCTTTTATTTCAGGACAATGAAGGATATGGTTTTGTTCCTGATTTAACTTTCTGTTCTATGAAGGAAGAAAACATTGTAGATGTTCAGTGTGAACATGAGAAGGTAAATCCTACAAGTCAACATTAATAGTTAAGTGTCACTTATTGTAAGATACTTAGCTCTCACAGTGAATTGAATAAATCAAATAGTGAAGGATTATAGCATAATATGAAATGTAAGCTAAATAGCTTGTTGAGGGAAACCGAAACAGCAAATGAAATTGTGTCGAGTCGAGCTGAGGTAAATTAAGAAACGTGTTAAACCATGTATGCTACCACAGGCAAACAAAAAAATTCAAATATAAATTGGCACTTAAAATAACAATCTGCATTGCCTCGTCATCATAGATGTCACAATAAATTAATAGTTGAATATATATATATATATATATATAAATAAATACATTTTATAAAATACTAAATTTCAAAATATAAATAGGTCATAGCCAGGTAAAACAGAATAGCTATATACAGGGTGACAGTTAAGTCTTAGGACAACTTTATAACTTTTAAGTTGTAAGCATACTTGACTGGGAGATCTACTGAGTCGTCTCTTCACAGACTCGTCACGAGAGTAGAGGAGACGATTCGGCAGAAGGAGCTAGCCATGGGTGTCTTCACGGACATAGAGGGGCGTTCAACAATGTCTCCCTGCAGTCTATGATCGCTGCTGTCGCTAGGACAGGCGCCAAGGGTACCATTACCAGTTGGATTGAAGCCTACCTAAGCAGCAGAAAGGTTAAGGCAACACTGAACGAAGCGACGGTTCAAGTTGTAGTCGGAAGCGGCTGCCCCCAAGGGGGTGGCCTTTACCCTCTCCTGTGGTCTCTGGTGGTTGATGACCTACTAAGGGTGCTGAACGGGACATCGTCCAGGCTGCCTTGAGATTTCTAGAAAGGTGGTGTAGGGGACAAGGGGCTCTCTGTTAACCCTAACAAGACAGAACTTGTACTTTTCACTAGGAAGAAGAGGCTGGATGGCCTTTACATGCCCACTATGGGAAATATGGTGCTAAGAGCTACAGGGTCGGTTAAGTATTTGGGAGTTATCCTGGACGCTAAACTGAACTGGCTCAAGCACCTTCAGGAGAAAGCCAGGATGTTCAGAATGGCTTTTTGGGCTTGTCGGAGGGCGGTTGGGACAACGTGGAAAATTAATCCAAAAATAGTTTATTATGAAAATTTGTTGATTATTACCATACTCTTGATTTCAGGACAGTATAGGATGTAATTTTGTTCCTGGTACCAATATCTGCTCTGTGAGGGAAGAAAACATTGCAGATGTTCAAAGTGAACATAAGGAGGTAAATCTCACAAGTCCACATTAATTTGTAATATAGAATGAAGTACAAATGTCATTTGAAAACAAAAAACAAAAGTTTGTTGATTCTTATCGCTAATTAACAACATCATGATTCCTGTTAAATCTTTTGCTATTTAACAAATAAAATCTGAGGGTACTGATGGTTCCTCTGTTAACCCTCGATTCGCCTACTCCTTTTTTCCAAAACGCCGGAGGTCTTTCAGCCGATTTGCAGAAGTTTGTTCTAAAATACATTAACAATATTAAATGAGGGAGACAAAGGTAGTTGGACATTTGCCATCATTACGTGAAAAATAACAATCACGACGTTTCGATTAGGTAAAACCCAAACCTTTTTCAAGTGCTAAAAACTAAATTACATCTACACAAACATGTTATAAAACTATGTTCTTAAACTAATAAACTTATCTACTTTAATAATTATCTACATTTTAACCTAGATCCTAGAATGGAGTACAACAAAATGAACTTCTACTAAATATAAAAAATATTAACAGGGTTAAATTAATATAGCCAAATAGGCGCTGTCAAGGTCACGATATCAACGAAAAATGTAAAACACAATAAAATTAATATTCAAATTAAACTGAAATAAGATTACATTAACTAATTATAAATATATGGTACCTGAAAAACACAATTAATTTAAAATAACATTCAACACGCACAAAAATTATATATATGACTCGGAAGGACTGAGACTACTATTAAAATTACATTTTAACCTGAAAAGACAACAATTATTAGGAATAAAACAATACCATAATCAAATATTACAAAAATGATGAAGTCTTACGACCCGCAGTGACGATGGCGTCTAGACGTCCCAGGTACGAAGTGAGGATGATACAATCCAAATGCAGTGTCTACGAAGTTCCCTCCAAGGTGATAAAACACGGGGACTAGACAATTATACACACTACACTTCACAACAACCATACACAGACTGACGAGGTCAGGGACGTACGCTCCGAGATCGCCAAAAATGCGGTGACTCAGTTACGGGGACGGAGACTCATGGGGTGTTTAATTGTTATAGGTGCAGGTGGTGTAGGATTCTGGTTAGATGATGTCATGAGTGTATTGAACTTTTTATCAAGTGTGTTTTTAAGTAAAGGAACCCACATGGGTCTAACTTCTATGCTACTTTGACTGATTACTTGTTCATTATTTAGTTTCATAAAGGCACCTTCGATGAATTTACGTTAAAAAAAATGTGGTTCCCTGTGAAGTATTTTAGTGTTATCCCAGTTAAATCTGTGCTCATTGTTCCAGGCATGTCCAGCTAATTTAGAATGTGTAGTGTTTCCTTTTTTAATGTTATTTTTGTGTTCTTTTAGCCTAACTTCCAGTGGTCTCTTTGTTTCCCCTATGTATTTTTCATTGCATTCACAAGTAATGCAATAAACTACATTTTTGGAGGATTGCTCCTCATTCTTTGGTTTAGTTTTAGTTAAAGACTGTCTTAATGTGTTTTGTGTGTTGAATGATGTTCTGATTTTGTATTTCCTATTTCCTAGTCTGATTTTTTCTGAAAGGTTAGGCGTATATGGAATGGACATGAATGCTTTCGGCTTTTCTGTGTCAGTGGGTGTTTGTTTGCGTTTTCTTATTTGTTTGCATTTGTTTATGAGAGACTGAGGGTAGCCATTGTTTATTAGATCTTTGGAAACATTGTTTAGTTTATTGTCTAGTTTAGTTTTGTCTGAGCATATGGCTCGGGCCCTATCAAAGAGAGAGAAGGCTACTCCTTTTTTAACAGTTTGTGGGTGGTTAGAATTGAAATTGAGGTATTTGCCTGTGTGAGTTTGTTTTCTGTAGACTGATGTTTTTAGGCCATGTTTTGTTTTTTCTACATTTACATCCAAAAATGATAATTTATTGTTTATTTCTTTTTCCATGGTGAATTTAATGGTGGGTGAAACCTTGTTCAAGTGTTTTAAAAATTCTTCTAAATTAGGTTCACCGTGACTCCAGCAGACAAATGTGTCGTCCACGTACCTAAGCCAAACCTTAGGTTTGAGATTTGAGGAAGCAATTGCTTGTTCCTCAAACTCTTCCATGTAGATATTGGCGAAAATAGGTGATAGTGGGGAACCCATTGCCATACCATCATCCTGGCGGTATATTTGACCATCTATTTCAAAGTGATTACATTCAGTGCAAAGCTGTAAAAGTTCCATTATTACGTGAATAGGCAGTTTGGTACGTTCTGAAAGTTTAGTGTCTTGGTTAAGCCTGTTTTCGATTATTCTTAGAGTTTCTTTTACCGGAATATTAGTGAACAAGTTAACTACATCAAAACTTACAAGAATGTCATTATTATTTATGGTCATGGTTTTTGTCATTTCAGTGAATTCTTTTGAATTCTTTACGTGTGATGTTGTGTTGTTAGCCAAAGGAGTGATTATTGGAAGGAGAAACTTGCATAATTCACGGGAAGGAGAATCTCTGGAGCTGACAATAGGTCATAAGGGAATGTTAGGTTTGTGAATTTTGGGTAGGCCATACATGTGTGGTGTTTTGGAGTGATGTGGTGTTAGCCTAATACGTCATTTATCGGGCATGTATTTTTTGTGTTTTCTAAGGGTTTGTTCAATTTTCCTTTCAAAGGATTTAGTTGGGTCTCTATTTAGTACTGTGTATTTTCCATCTTTCAGAGTTTCTTGAATTTTGTGTTCGTATGTAGTTTTATCTAATATGACTGCGGCATTTCCTTTATCTGCAGGTAAAATTTTTTTGACTGCAAAATGGAATTCACCAAACATCACAGATGAATAATATAGTTAATATATCCAGCAAAACACTAACTAAAGAAGAAACTGATGTACTATCTAAAGGGCTAAATTTTTCTGTTGTTACTAAAAGACCTAACGTGCTGGATTTCATTACTGGAATTGAATCGGCTGCTCAACAGCTACCTGAGGAGGATGCCGATCAGTTCAGGTGTGAGGCCAGTATCGCCCTAAAGAAAATCCAACCCACCAAACCTAACCTCTGTAAAACTGAACTCAACGCTCTAAAGACCCTCAAAAGTGAACAGGACATAAAAATTTTACCTGCAGATAAACGTAATACCAAACTGCCTATTCACGTAATAATGGAACTTCTACAGCTTTGCACTGAATGTAATCACTTTGAAATAGATGGTCAAATATACCGCCAGGATGATGGTATGGCAATGGGTTCCCCACTATCACCTATTTTCGCCAATATCTACATGGAAGAGTTTGAGGAACAAGCAATTGCTTCCTCAAATCTCAAACCTAAGGTTTGGCTTAGGTACGTGGACGACACATTTGTCTGCTGGAGTCACGGTGAACCTAATTTAGAAGAATTTTTAAAACACTTGAACAAGGTTTCACCCACCATTAAATTCACCATGAAAAAAGAAATAAACAATAAATTATCATTTTTGGATGTAAATGTAGAAAAAACAAAACATGGCCTAAAAACATCAGTCTACAGAAAACAAACTCACACAGGCAAATACCTCAATTTCAATTCTAACCACCCACAAACTGTTAAAGAAGGAGTGGCCTTCTCTCTCTTTGATAGGGCCCGAGCCATATGCTCTTTGAAGAATACCTCTGTACGTGTATGGGTGGGCGTGTGGGTCAATACCACTGTACTGTTATTATCATATTTGATTATTATCATACATGGCACAACTGCAATATGTTTTCTAAAGCGGATCAGTTAGGTGCCACTATAAGTAATCTTATTACCTGAACACTTATATTTTGGAACATAATCCTCAATTTTAAGGTGTTCAGACAGGAAATCTTTGAGGAAAGTCAACTTAATTTTTTTTAATTAACCTATGGAAAGGAAAGTGAATCTTTTTAATTTTTTTTCAGACAAAACTAAACTAGACAATAAACTAAACAATGTTTCCAAAGATCTAATAAACAATGGCTACCCTCAGTCTCTCATAAACAAATGCAAACAAATAAGAAAACGCAAACAAACACCCACTGACACAGAAAAGCCGAAAGCATTCATGTCCATTCCATATACGCCTAACCTTTCAGAAAAAATCAGACTAGGAAATAGGAAATACAAAATCAGAACATCATTCAACACACAAAACACATTAAGACAGTCTTTAACTAAAACTAAACCAAAGAATGAGGAGCAATCCTCCAAAAATGTAGTTTATTGCATTACTTGTGAATGCAATGAAAAATACATAGGGGAAACAAAGAGACCACTGGAAGTTAGGCTAAAAGAACACAAAAATAACATTAAAAAAGGAAACACTACACATTCTAAATTAGCTGGACATGCCTGGAACAATGAGCACAGATTTAACTGGGATAACACTAAAATACTTCACAGGGAACCACATTTTTTTTAACGTAAATTCATCGAAGGTGCCTTTATGAAACTAAATAATGAACAAGTAATCAGTCAAAGTAGCATAGAAGTTAGACCCATGTGGGTTCCTTTACTTAAAAACACACTTGATAAAAAGTTCAATACACTCATGACATCATCTAACCAGAATCCTACACCACCTGCACCTATAACAATTAAACACCCCATGAGTCTCCGTCCCCGTAACTGAGTCACCGCATTTTTGGCGATCTCGGAGCGTACGTCCCTGACCTCGTCAGTCTGTGTATGGTTGTTGTGAAGTGTAGTGTGTATAATTGTCTAGTCCCCGTGTTTTATCACCTTGGAGGGAACTTCGTAGACACTGCATTTGGATTTTATCATCCTCACTTCGTACCTGGGACGTCTAGACGCCATCGTCACTGCGGGTCGTAAGACTTCATCATTTTTGTAATATTTGATTATGGTATTGTTTTATTCCTAATAATTGTTGTCTTTTCAGGTTAAAATGTAATTTTAATAGTAGTCTCAGTCCTTCCGAGTCATATATATAATTTTTGTGCGTGTTGAATGTTATTTTAAATTAATTGTGTTTTTCAGGTACCATATATTTATGATTAGTTAATGTAATCTTATTTCAGTTTAATTTGAATATTAATTTTATTGTGTTTTACATTTTTCGTTGATATCGTGACCTTGACAGCGCCTATTTGGCTATATTAATTTAACCCTGTTAATATTTTTTATATTTAGTAGAAGTTCATTTTGTTGTACTCCATTCTAGGATCTAGGTTAAAATGTAGATAATTATTAAAGTAGATAAGTTTATTAGTTTAAGAACATAGTTTTATAACATGTTTGTGTAGATGTAATTTAGTTTTTAGCACTTGAAAAAGGTTTGGGTTTTACCAAATCGAAACGTCGTGATTGTTATTTTTCACGTAATGATGGCAAATGTCCAACTACCTTTGTCTCCCTCATCTGATACTCCATCATTAACAAATATCAAAAACAAAACAATACTAAAATGTAATAAACATATGTTTGGTACTATTTTCTTTACAGAAAAACATACTACCTATACGACTAAAAAAATTTGATTAAGTGTATATTTTATGTAGCAACTTATATTTAAAAAACTAGTTTAGAAAAGTTACAAAAAAGGGAGAGGTATGTCTAGTAAATGATGTTATGTATGTCAAGGTTAGGTTAGATTTACGATTTCAAGATAGTTAAAAAAACTTAAAACATCATGTAATTACAGAAAATTTATAGGTCTTATACAGGGTGAGGCAGACCACCCGTGCAGCATATATAGCAGGAGAACGGTTTGGTCTAGTGGCCTAAAACAAAATGCTTTCCCCCTATATTGCATATGGGGAGTCCATTAAAAATGTTTTCATCAACCTTTTCGTAAAGAGTGTTGAAAAACTAGGGGCCATGGGTTCGAATCTCAAAATTATCAAATGCAAACATATGGCAAATAATACATCATTTTAAAGGTCTTATTGAAAGAAACTCATTGATGAAAACAAATTCATTTATCATGACACATTTCAAAATGGCGGCCATTTTTGTGGAAAATATTGATGTTTACGGAATACCCTATAGTTTTCTTACTGTTTGAGATAGGTTCATTCTGATTTCAATTTCTTACTTGCAAAACCCTCAGCTTCACTCTGATATGCCGCATGACTACTTTTATCATTATTTTAATATTGGCCCCTAATACGAATTTTGAAAAATTAAAAATTCCTTAAAGTCAGAATTTTTAAATAGCAACATGCATCATATTGTATGTCATTTTAAAGCGCTTGTTAAGACAAACAAATTTTGCATTACACTTTTTTTGTATCTCCAGTGGTTTTTGAGAAGTAAGCACAAAAGTGTTTTTAATAATAATTTTCCCACCTTTTTACGTTACTTTGGCCATACATTTTGTATTTTAAAAAATGATCAGATTTAAAAAAATATTTACTCTTAAAAAAAAAAAATTTACTCTCTTAAAATGATATCTTGTATTTGTGCATTTTGTTATCTTTCAAGATTCTCAACACTGATCTTTGACTCACACCCGCATCTAGAGCTATTCTTCTGGACGAGTCAGTTGAATTGAGTTGAACCGCTGCCAAAATGTCTGGTACCGTAACTCTTCTTACAGGCCTAGCTAGGGTTTTTCCTTTATTGAAATCAGGCTGAACCTTTCCTTTTTCACGCACACGACTAGCAAGTCTTTGAAAGGCCATTCGTGATTGAACTTCTCTGTCTGGATAACGTTCTGCGTAGAGATTCGCAGCAGCTGAGTAATTCTGGAAACATTCGCCTAACATCATTAGCATTTGGAAAGCCTCTTCATTTGTGTACGGCATTTCAATAAATACAGAATTGAACACAATAATTCCAGTTTATAAAATCAGCTGTTCTAGTGCATTATTGTACACTTCATTTTAGTTCCTGAAACAAAACTTATTTTATTTGACAACCACTTTAATTCTCCATTTTACTCCTTATTTTGTCCTTTTATTGTGAATGATAGTTCTGTATTTATTGAAATGCCGTACACAAATGAAGAGGCTTTCCAAATGCTAATGGTGTTAGGCGAATGTTTCCAGAATTACTCAGCTGCTGCGAATCTCTACGCAGAACGTTATTCAGACAGAGAAGTTCAATCACGAATGGCCCTTCAAAGACTTGCTAGTCGTGTGCGTGAAAAAGGACAGGTTCAGCCTGATTTCAATAAAGGAAAAAGCCTAGCTAGGCCTGTAAGAAGAGTTACGGCACCAGACATTTTGGCAGCGGTTCAACTCAATTCAACTGACTCGTCCAGAAGAATAGCTCTAGATGCGGGTGTGAGTCAAAGATCAGTGTTGAGAATCTTGAAAGATAACAAAATGCACCCATACAAGATATCATTTTAAGAGAGTAAAGTTTTTTTTTAAGAGTAAATATTTTTTTAAATCTGATCATTTTTTAAAATACAAAATGTATGGCCAAAGTAACGTAAAAAGGTGGGAAAATTATTATTAAAAACACTTTTGTGCTTACTTCTCAAAAACCACTGGAGATACGAAAAAAAGTGTAATCCAAAATTTGCTTGTCTTAACAAGCGCTTTAAAATGACATACAATATGATGCATGTTGCTATTTAAAAATTTTGACTTTAAGGAATTTTTAATTTTTCAAAATTCGTATTAGGGGGCCAATATTAAAATAATGATAAAAGTAGTCATGCGGAATATCAGAGTGAAGCTGAGGGTTTTGCAAGTAAGAAATTAAAATCGGAATGAACCTATCTCAAACAGTAAGAAAACTATAGAGTATTCCGTAAACATCAATATTTTCCACAAAAATGGCCGTCATTTTGAAATGTGTCATGATAAATGAATTTTGTTTTCATCAATGAGTTTCTTTCAACAAGACTTTTAAAATGATGTATTATTTGCCATATGTTTGCATTTGATAATTTTGAGATTCGAACCCATGGCCTCTAGTTTTTCAACACTCTTTACGAAAAGGTTGATGAAAACATTTTTAATAGACTCCCCATATGCAATATAGGGGGAAAGCATTTTGTTTTAGGCCACTAGACCAAACCGTTCTCCTGCTATACATGCTGCACGGGTGGTCTGCCTCACCCTGTATAAAATAAGGAAAAATAAATTAACTAATGTAAAAATAATTTATCAGTCAACTATATAATTTATTGCTGTTTAAATAACAAATTTCAAAAAGAAACTTTTATTTGTTTGTTTATTTCTCCAATGATTTTTCTATCAAAGTTTTATACCACTTTGGTTTTTGGTTAAACCACACACTTCATGCATCAGTTTGGTTTTGGAGAGCATGTTTGTTTTTTTTTGTTCATAGATTTTTTTAAAATTAATTAGAAGTTATTATTTTAATCTATATATGTATATAAAAGCCAAATCTCACTGACTCACTCACTCATAACGAAATCTCAAAAACCACGGAACGTATTTACACGAAATTTTAAAGGAAGTTAGCTTTAGTATCGAAGGGACCCACTAAGAAAGAATTTTTCGAAATTTTATTCCTAAGGAGTACAAGCGGCCCTTCAAAATTTCCTTTCTTCATAAGAAAAACTGGGTTGATTTTAGTAAATTAATAACAGCTGTTTTGTAAATAAATAAATATGTTTATTTTGTATATTTGACATTATACTATTGATTCATTAAGAATTGAATCTTTAGTTGCTAAATATAAACAAATGAAATAAACACGTTTGAAATAGGCTAATAACCTATACTAATAAGTAGGTAGCAATGCAACAAGTAGTATGAGTGAAATACTTTAAATAAATTTAACCCTTTAGGATTGTACAAAAAAATTGTTTTTTTGGGGTGACTACTTTTTTAGGTATGTGAAAAAGACTGCAGCAAATTAGGGGGTTTTGTAAGCATTTACAAAAAATTTTATATTATTACTAAAAATAGGAACACCGCCACGTTTGGGTATTTTTTTTTAATGTTTATAGATGGGCAATCAGAAAATAATAAAATATTATTTTTTTTATAAATACAATTTACATTTGAGATATATATATATATACATATATATATATATATATATATATATATATATATATATATATATATTTATATAAAACAGAGCAACATTTTTATTTTTGACACATTATAACAAAATAACTAAATCAATTTTTAACGTGTGAATCGTCTTGTTTCAGTTTCAAATGCATTTCTTTAGCTTAGTACCAAATTTCATCACATTTAGCTGAGAAATAAAGAAAAAAATTGTAAAAAATTTAAAGTTTTTCTTTATACTCATGCTTGATATATGTACTATTATTGCAAATGAAAAATAAATATAACATGCTGTAAAATTATTATGCCTACCAAGTTCCTAGAAAAGGTGAAATTTTGTATTTTATATCTTGAATATATGTCAGTCAATTATTTACACTATTTAACATTTTTAGTTTTGTATTCTATTCCAATTCATATTTGTTCTCATACAATGAAAATAGTTAAATTATTATACTATACAAAATAAGATAAAAACAACACAACAATTTACAAACAACAAACTGTTCAACTAATAACATAAGCACAATAATCAAAACACATAAATAACCAAAACGCCTGAACTGAGAACTGAGGGAAAGAGGCGTCTTGAAAACAGCTGATGAATAAACTTTATTTTATTGAATATTCTCAACAGTCTGGACTACCAACAAATATAAAATAAATTTAAAATT
>JAQJVL010008500.1:0-19558 GCA_035578905.1 Stictocephala bisonia
TTTCTTTTTAACTATTGTACTTAACCCTTTCAGTGCCTGCCTATTTTGGTGCATCCTACCTCTTCCCTGCCGGGCCACTTTAGGTGTGCCTATCCCTAGATTGCCAGACCAAAATCGAATATTTTGCAAAGTTTTACTAAATAAATCCTACAAACCTTATTTATTACAGTAGAGATGTGATTTTTACATTGTTTTTTCCCTATCAACTGTAGTTTATGTTCCTTAAATAAAATTTACAAAATAAGCTCTTTATTTTTTTTATTTTAAAAAATATTTGTAAATTTTTAAAAACACTTACTTTTTTTAAGTTTGGTAACATTTATGGTAATACTATCTTTACCCAATCTGATTAATGATTAGTAATGTGATAGAGAATATTATTTTGCATCAATTAAAATATAAAAATTGAGCATAACACAAAAATAAATGTTTTTGTAGCTGTTTATACAAAACCCTACAAAACTGAAAAATTTTAAGTTTTTTGCAAATACTTGAGGGGGAAGTTTTAAATAAAACACGTTGGAAAATACACACTATTATAGTTATATTATATTGTAAAAAACATTAAAATATTATTAAAATTATGTTACAGTTGTTTTAATATAAAAATGTAAAAATATATAAATCAATACAATAAAACATGTGTTGCTTAGCACCGATGAAGGGGGTAACATTTTGTGTGTATACCTCTCTTGCACTTCACACACATGAATGAGGATGTCTTTCTCTTTCCACCACCTTTCGTAATTACTGCACTACACACACAGCAATTTCTTTGTTTTCCGTGTTCAATTTTGACGAAATATTGATTGGTGTTGACGTCACCACCCCCACGGTTGTGTATAGCGCCTCGCAGTGAAGTAATTTGTCTAGGGCTGTTCCTGTCTTCTTGCTCGTGTATCCACTCTCGTCCCATTTCCTCTAAAACAGACACTAAAAAGTCTAAATGGCTTACGGGTTTAGTTGAATTGGCTTTGTACAAAATGTAAGCATTTAGCATCATTCTGCCGAACAGGTTGAGAGCAACCTTTTTCCAAAATTTCATACATTTGCGATTGTCTTGGTATTGATACAACATTTGATCAGAGCCATCCACTCCTCCCATATGTGCATTATATGACCGTATGATAGCAGGCTTTGAACAAATATAAACTTTGTTACCTTTTTTCTTAGCTTTATGTTGGACCTCAGCTTTACCGCAAGTTGAAAGTAAAAGTACCTGTTTCTTTTGGCTCTTTTTCTGTCTATATCCTAATATTACCATAGCTTCTTTCCTCATATACTTTGTCTGGCCTACTGGAAATTTGGATTTCATTTCTGCCGGAATCCCTTTTCTGTTATGTCTCAGAGTTCCAGTCATAAAAGTACCTTTCATATATAAGTGCTTGGCTAATTTTACGGAAGTAAAAAAGTTATCTATAACTGTTATCTATGTGATAATCCTTATCATACAAATTTGCTTTCTCGATAAGTGTATCTACCACAGCAAAACCTAACCCCTTTTTAGTTACTAAATTTTTGTAATCACCTTCATCACTTCTATACACAAAAAAGCATACACAGTAGTGGGTTTCAGCATCAGACAACATCCACAACTTTCACACCCCAGCGGTGATGTTTTTTTGGCATATACTGTAGTAATTTTGAGTGTGACTTTGTGGCTATTATACTCTCGTCTATTGACAAATTTTGACTTGGTGTGAAGTGTCGTCTAGAAACAGAGTTCATGTGATCAACCAAGGGTTTGAATCTAGCACATGGGTTGTATCCATTTTGACCCGGCTTAGGTATATTGGTTGTGTCAACAAGATGGAAAAATTGAAGTATGGCTTGAAACCGATTTCTCGTAAACATTTGTGCAAACCAGGGAATAATTTGACTTTGACAAGTCCACCAAAATGATTCAATAGAAGGCATATTTTTTATCCCCATATTTATTAGGACAATAATAAAAGCTACCATTTCTGAAGGAGTTACTGGTTTCCACTTTTTAGCGCGGCTGTGAACTATCACGATTTGCATCTATAAATTTATTAGCATACTCGTTAGTGTTTTCAACTAATATTTCAATAAAAAAAGGTGTAAAAAACATTTTAAAATATGAGCTTGGTGGTGAGTTTGGATTAGGATTATGATTGGGGCCAGGCAATTCCAAAAAATTATACGGAGGATTAGGTCTATGTAGGTGATCATTTTCTTCGCTAACTTCTGTCCAATTATCATCATCATTCTCAGATTCAGAGGAACTGGATTCATTGCCAGTATTATGTGGTGTCTGTGACGTATGTAAATTGGCGTTGTTTGACGGTGGCCTAGCTTGAGTGTGATCTGTACGAACTCTTACTCTAGTTGGCGGGTCACCATAATCACTATCAGATTCTGAATCAGATATAGATGCATTGAAATGATGAGTTAAATGTAATCCACGATTACCTGTTGACGTCCTAGGTTCATTCGGATCAAAATCGGGATCATTATCAGTGTCGTCAGCAATACTGGAATCACTTGGGCTATCTTTTTCAGAAATGTCACTTACAAAGCTGTCTGATAGATAATTTTCATGTATTATACTTCTTATCGTATTTTCACTAATAGGTGACCTAGCCCTCTTCATAATTATTAAAAACTATAAACTTAAAATTAAAACTAAAGACAATCACATTAGAACTACAACGCGGAACAGTTTATACCAGGCACTGAGCTTACACTGCACATCACGACAGGGCATGACAAGTACCAACTTCGTAGGCTGAAATTACTCACGTATTTACTTTTATTATAATACAAACAACTTATCAGAATACAGAATTTAGTTACCAATTGGAATATATAAATCATATTTATATAACAATTTGGTAAACCTTTTAAAAAAATATTTTTCGTAACGTCATATTAATATGACGCTGGCAGTTTGGGCTTGGACCCGCCACGTCATATTAATATGACGCTGGCAGTCTAGGGTTTGTTCATCAACGTCATATTAATATGACGCTGGCAGGGAAAGGGTTAACAAATAGTTAAAAAACCTGTGGACGGCAGGTAATCAAATGAATAATCTGTCTTATTACTGGAAAGCATTAAATCTGGGTTTTGTTTGTCCCCTTTTCTGTATAATTAATGAGTTAATCACCAATATCTGAATAAGCCAACCTCAGTTATTACAAAAAAAATCTTCACTGGTTACCTAGCTCTTTTTTTATATTTTTACTTAAATAGAAATTTAAATAAAATATAAATCTGCCATAAAAAATTAGAGTTATGAGTTATAATATGAATGTAGATATCATAAGTATGTATGGCAACATAACCTGGACTATGACTAAAGAAACTGACAGCTTCATGGATGGAAACAAAACAAGTTTGTGGGTAGTAAGCACCTCTAAAGTACAAAACGACTGTGAGCGTATAAATGAAATGAAAAATAACTATTTTTAGTCAGGCGGAGCTGGGACTAGCAAGTCCCTTCTCTAACTTAACCTGATAATACGTAAGAAAAATGAAATTTGGTATTGAACAATAGTTCTGTTTCTTGCCTATCTTAGGGATTGATTTATATATAAACATAAGGCAGTTATAAGAACGACAAGTAATATTGTCAGAGCTGACAACCTACCTATTAGGTTTATGAAGGATACACTGTCTAACACTCTTAATAATTACTGCAATTTTTAACAGATCTCTTATGTCGTCTACCTTCCCATTTAATGAAAAACTCAATGAAGCACATCCAGTTTTATACTCTGCGCTGACTGATTTTTAGAAAGAGCAAGTGATTCGGAAAGAATGATAGCTGAATTGAGTGTTGGAAAAAGGGTGAGAGCTGTACCACAACAAAAGTGGGTGGACGTGCAAAGACGTTTGTGAAGAATCGTGGAGACATATGAAAAACACGTGGAAGATAGAACAGAACTGGAGTACCTTAGAAACCTTGCCTATAATATTTACTTGTAAAAATTATAAAAATAAATTTGTAACTTGTAAAAATTATAAAAATAAACACTCATAATTTTTAACTTGTTATGCGAAACATTGTCCTTGCAAAAAAATTTCCAGTAAAAAATGGATGCGAAAAAAGTTTGTGTACCGAAAAACTGCTATTATTTGACTTAAATTTCAGGTCTGTAAGCATTCTCTTTGCATTAACTAAATCTCTAGAAAAAGTAATCCACGAACAGCTATCTCAATTTATAACAAGTAACCCCCAAAGCAGAATAACGTGCGACAGGGCGACATTGTCACAGAACGAAAGAGATGGCTGCAGAAAGAAATCGTTTAATTAAGAAACTATTTTTCGACTTCTGTACCCCAAAATTACAACATTGCTTTCTGCAGAATGATATTTGGTTTTGTGAATAAACAATTAATTATAACCGTATTTGTAGTGCAACTTAATAACAAACTATGTACTAACTGATTCAGAATGACAAATGGTATTTGCGATTTTAACAACATCTAGCTGCGGTGAGACGAAAGTCAGGTGCCGGTCACCTTCAACACATGCGCAAGTTCGTATAAACCTTAACGACACTATGCCATTCTAGAGATAGGTAAATATAGTTCATTTGCAGGACAGGTAAACGACCAAATCATTCACTGTAATTATCTAAGTTAATGAACTAGTTCAAAATGAAGCAACAGATGACAACTTGTCTACAAGCGGCAGTTGCAGTGATATATAGTTTTGTTTCATAGACACGTTTTTATTATTTATACATGTAAATTTGTTCTACCAACCTTTTTCAAATTTCAGTTTTTATTACTAATATTGATAAAAAATAAATAATTACATTTAATGAAGTTATCAGTGGTCCTTCCCAGCTCTGATGTTCACTTTGAAAACTAGTTCAAATCATAATGAATGAACTTGTTCACTCGATCACTAAACTGACTAGTTAATTTCACTTGATCATTTGTGGAATACCCATCTTTCCACTCCTGCTTCCCAGTTACGATTGTATCGTTATATTGTGTTGAGTAATGATAACTTCAGTTCAGTTATGTTATCATTGATTGATAATGGCTGCCTCTAGAGAGCGTATTGTTTTTAGTAACGGAAGAGAAAATACTTCTTAAAAATCTTAAACACATTATTTAGGACCTAATCCAGGACGTTCTGTGATCTGCATTACATTCTTACATCTGCAACGAACAGAAATATTGGTTATTTTTTTCAGTCAAGTACAGTCCGACAGCTTCTGCTAACAAGTCAGGCAGGTTATCGGAATTTGGTCATGTTAGTTAACACGTTGACTGCCATTGTAGATAATTTGTTGTGTCATCCTGAGGCCACCGTAGTAAAACTGTATGTCCGCCTGACGCCATGAGGGCCACCGGTGGCCCACGACATACGTGCAGCTGTGCGCCATGTGGGCCACCGGTGGCCCTCTCGTCTTTTATAAATTAAACACAAATTGTAGCGCCATTTTTAGTATTACATAATTTTGAATGATATATTCTGAAAGCTCATAAAATGTGCTACAAAACAGTCCTCTGGTTTTTAAATAAAGCAACCCTAAATACGTTTTTATATATTTGAACTAGTTTTTACGACATTTAGACAGACTAATTTCTGTCAGAAAAAGAATCAATGCCACTTACTAAACACCTAACCTCAAAAGCTGATCAGTGCGCGGGAAGAAAATATAAAAATCATAACAAAACAGCTGAAACGTAATATCATATGGCATATGTAAAGTTTTGCCCCCACGCCATGAGGGCCACCGGTGTACCTCATCAATAACTTCACAAAATTGGAGCAAAAGACCGGATGTCGGCAATTTCTATACTCGGGGGGTCATTTCCAGTTGCATGAAACACAGAATTCGGAACAATGAATTTTGAACTTTACCGTAGAAACAGCTGTGGCGCCAGGCTGAAAACTAGTGAGGGCCACCGGTGGCCCTCACGGCGTGAGCTAAAATTGTTGTGTGGGCCACCGGTGGCCCTCATGGCGGTCAACGTGATAATAAAGAACTTAAAAGTAAAAGTATATACTAAAATTTACATTTGCATCTTTCATCAATGTAGTTGTTATCATTAGTGGTTATAATTACAATCTTGGTCAAATAAATCTGGATTAAACATAAATAAACCTAGTTTGTATCCTTAAATCTAATATTGTACTTCTACTGTAAATTAAACATTCAGAACAATTCTTAGAACAAATAGTGAAATGAAATGTTTTAATAACAAATTTATAATTGTAAAAACTAAGTAATAAATAATTATGTTATATTTTACTTATGGCTTTATAATTTTTTTAATTAATACATTTGGTATGAGATTTAGGAAGATGAAATTTGTAAGCATAGTAGAAGAGAGCATGCTTGGATAGACCTGGAGCAGGAATCTCTATGGTGTGAGGGATATGGATAAGGTCAGTAATGGCAATTGTGCTTTACTGTATTAAGTTGGACTAAAAATATCTGTATTAAGTCCGTCATACCAGGCCACATTATGAGGAAGAGTTTCTTCAAAAACTGAAAGAAAGCCTAAATTTGATGCCCACTAACAGACAGCAACAAGAACATGTACTCCTCTTGTATTAAAATAAAAAAACTAACCTAATTGAATTATCTGAAGAAAATTTAATTTTACATAGGAGATGAGATTTGAGACTTCAATGCCACCTTTGTGAAGGCGTCACTATCATCATTTCTAAAATGATAGTGGCTGAAAAGTTTAGTTTGTAGCCAAGTCTCGGAAATTATTATTAAATCAAAAAAGGAAGTTTGAAAAAATGGACTTGAATTTATTAATATGACTGAAGAGGAGGGACTGAGCATGAAGAACTTGAAAAGGCAGAACAGTTGTATCAAGGTGGGTTCATTTGAATATGGCCCAGTGCGGGCGAGTAGCCGTGAGACTGCACAGGCACTGTGGGAGCCACCTTAACATTATGGGTTAACCACACATATAGCAATCATAGCCAAATTCATACCTAAATAAAGTAAAAAGTAGCAAAAATAAGTACCTCTTGGGGATACCAGCCAAATATATGTAATTCACGTATTTACCCACTTGTTCAGCAAAATGTACATAAGAAAAAAGGTTTATAACAATAATTTAAGAATTAACATGTGATGGGGTTTCTGTGATGTGAATAAATAAACATGGGCTAAGTAATAAATCTTTTTCACTGACTCCACCATTGTTTTGAAAGACATTGACAACTAGTATTGGAGTCAAGAAATTATGACAATGTACTATATAATTTTGCATATTAAATTAGGACAAGTACAAAAAATACTAATTGAACAGATGTGGTAAAATATCATGAAGATTGGATATACAGTGTTTTAATAAATGATGAGGAAAAGACAAATCAATTAGTAATTTTACCATCGGCTACACTTTTTATTTTTCAATTAAATTGAACTGGTAGTTTTAATGCTTTATTTAATATATTTAAAGCCATAATACATTCACACAATTCTTCAATAGTAAAATGTAATCATAACTTACCTTTTATTCACACCAACATAAGTTGTAACTAAAAATGCTACTGTGTAACTTAATATTGTTTATTCATACTGCATTGTCAAAGCTATTGAGCAGTATTGAGCTACAGAAAATTGTAATAATTGGAAATAGCTGTTGCCAAATTAAATTAACTATGTTGGTGATGAAATAATGTTTATTTAAGATTACTTTTTTTAAAAATATAGCAATAATTACCTAGGTCAGTAAATTGGTTATTAATTCTGGTTCAAATTTGGTTTGTTGCAGGGTACGTGTACATGAATGGGGACATCGGAAAGATCCCTTCAGGGGCAGTGTACACTGTTTCCCCTGAACCCCAAACATCCTCATCAGCTAGTGTAAATGACTTCAGGTATATAATTAATGATTGATAAAAAATCTTTTTAAAAGGGAGCTGTACATTATAGTTTAGGAAGCAACTATTTTTAACTTGTACCTTTTATAATCCTACATAATGTTGGTTATCACTTGTAAATGAAGGATAGCTTTTTTCTTTTATCAGTTTTTCAATTATTTACTTTTTGACTCCTATTTACATATCACTAAGAACTCAAATAGCCACTTCAAAGAGTTTTAGTGTTTAAAGAAGTATAACCAGTGACAGTTTTCACCCATGGCTGGGATGACATATAACAATTACTTAGTAATTAGATTCAAAGGGGTTTTCGTTCTGAGATATCATTTTTTAACGCACTTATTCAGTATAAAAAAAGTCCTTTTTACCAGATGACACAGAGCCAATTTCCTGCATAAGGAAAAATTACCACTCTAAATATTTTCAATATTTCAGGTCTTTTAATAGAATCTGTAATAATCACAGTGTCTACCAGTTTAACATGGGTGGGTCAGTACCACCCACTACTGTACGTATATGGGTGGACGAGTGGGGCGTAAGCCCTAGGACTGCTACTTGTACAAAGTAGAAATGTTGTTTAGAGTTTCTTCCTTTAAATGATGGAAAATGTCCCAAAAATCTTTGGTCTACCCTATCAAATACTACATTATAATTTAACTTTAAAAAATATAGATATATTTTAGTAGGAACAAAAAATTAAATGTTTGTAATTTTTTATAATAAACGTTTGTCAAAATTTAATTATTTCTTTTCACATAAACAAAATTTATGTTTTATTTTACTAGCTCATCGGTTATATAAGGTATTGTCAAAAAGTTCCCGGAATTGGTTAAAGTATGTTTATTGGACAAAGATAAAATCTTACAAACCTATATTCCTTCAAAATACTCTTCTCCCTACAGCAATAGACTTGTCTCTACGATCATACAGAGGGTCAAAACACTTTTGACACTTTATTTTTTTTAATGTATTTCAAAAATTTTATCGAATTTTTACTGACAGCTTTAGCACCTGCAAATCGATTTCCTTTTATTGATGTTTTTACTGTGTGAACAGTAAGAAATTGGCCGGCATGAGGTCAAGCGAAAATGGAGCACGTTCTAACGTGGTAACGCGGTGCTTGACTAGGTAATTATGTACTAACAAGGATCGATGTGCAGGAGCATCGTCATTCAGCAAAATCCAATTGTTTTCTGCTAATTTTTTAGACTGTTTCCTCCTAATGGCATCTCGTAAGCGCCCAAGAACTTTTGTGTGGATAAATTTACCATATATGCGATATCATCAATTGTTATTCTTTAGTTTGCATGAACAGTTTGCAGAATTTGCTCAATGTTGTGTCATCTGTGGTTGCAGTCGTAGGGCGTCCACTACGAGAGTCGTCTTCAATGTTTATGCGACCTTCACGAAAACGTTTGTGCCTTTCTTAAAATTGGCTTTTCTTCATCGCATTAATTCTGTATGTTTGAATAGACATTTTAAGTGTCCCAGAAGATGACTTTTGAAGTAAAAAACCAAATTTAATGTTTTTTAGCTGTTCATTAAATAAATTTTCAAAACGTGACAAAACACGCAAATACACAAAAAGTGCTTTCCACGGAGGAACAATGGCGGCTGGGCGATAATCACACTACCTATATCCCTTCTCCAGGAGTAGTAACTAACTGATATACGATGAAATTCCTACCGGCAACCATGCTGTGTGTTTTTGGACATGGATTCAGGGAACTTTTTGACTGTACCTCGTATACAATTAACACTTTAACCCTTTCCACTCCAATTACTGGGAACCCAGTTTCCCTATCAGCTCCATTTACTTTTAAGCAAAGATTGCCTACTACATTTGTTCAGTGGGAAAAACATATATCTGATAGTTCCAAAAAGCTGATGTATTTTTTCTTTGTTTCTTCTATGACTAAAGTATAGATTTATATAAAATAAAACATACATTTTTATTTTCAAAATTTTTTAATTATATATATTCATTGGAACAAAATTGAATTTCTAACAAAAAAACGGATTCAAGAAGAATTTTTGAAAAATTTTAAATAGGAAGAATAGTATTTGATGTTTGTTTTTTGTTGTTTGTATCCTTACAAACAAAAAAAATTCATTTTCAAATATTTTGGACTAAATTATACATAAAAAAAATATATAATTCTAAAACTGAATTTTTTTGAAAAACAACATTTTTACCAAAAAAAATATTTTCACTGCAACTAGTAAACAATTGCTCCGTAAATTTTATTTTATTGCTTAGCAACAGTCAAAATGTACATAATTTAGACCAAATTTGTAAGTAAAGCTTTTTTCAATAATTCAAAACATGTTATCAGCTGAAAATATAAACAGACAAAATCTAATAGCCTACTTGCAACGCTCTTTTATTCGACAGGAATCATCGTCGTAAAATAAAAATATTATGAATAAACAGTAAAACAACAACGATAACCTAGCAACAACAATGCGTTTTATAAGCTCATTACGAACGATAACATATGACGGAACAAAGTGAGTGCAGATAGCTGTTGCAGTCAGCCAGCTGTTTACGGAGCAGCCACAGACGACAAACATTACATTTCATGAGGTTTGTTTACCGATACTAAACTCAAAGGGTTCCGAAAAAATTCTACAGGTAGCAGCACATATCAAACAACAACCCTAGCGGTCAATAATGTAACTACGTCAGTCTAAATACAATCATAGAACGTTTTTATAGAGACGTCGGGCCCGGCCCGACATTGGAGTTAGTGCGATAAGTTGCGTGGCGGGGCTGCCCCGCCACTTGAGTGGAAAGGGTTAACCGCCATGTTAGTCAAATATGACTGACAGTGCCTTACCCCCTCAGACCAGCTCAATATTTGCTATCCCCCCACACATGCCATGCTATTTAAGCTGAGTGCACAAACTTTCATTTTGTCAGTCATATTTGACTGACAGTAAGGATTTTAAATTGCCCTCTTTGAAGTTTAAAAGAATACATTTAAATGCTTTTTGAAAGAAAAGTAACTATATTTTGATATAGAACTATGAAAACTATAAAAAATGTAAGAAATAATGATTTGAAAAAAAAATGCTCAAAGTCAAACAAAAACGAGTAATAATAGTTTTGACACTTCCATTTAAGCTTGGTCATGAGCCATCAGATAACAAGAATGGCACATAGTAGGCTCCTCAGGACACAACAACACACTAATTCAAATGCAAGTGCAATGACTTAGCAGATAGGTGACTGTTTAGTGTGAGTCGAAAAAGACTGACATGGCATCACAGAGGAACGAATTAACCTTCTGACGCCGTGTCAGTGAAATATGACTAACATCAGCTGGATAGTATATTCTTTTTTTTAAATATTTAGACGAGCCAATCAGTATACATTTTGTCACAGTCAGGTTAGTATAACCTCCATAGGTGGTGTGGTGTGAGCGGGAAATTGTCGTCTACTCGCCTAGCGTAAGCTGGCACATCACTGTCAATCTTATAAGACTGACAAGGCGCCAATGGAATGTTAATAGTCAGTAAAAAAATGACTGACACGGCGATTATGGAAACTATTAAAAAATTAACTGGTGGTTAAAGTGGTAAATTCAATCCAAATCCTAGTGGCTATCTCTGCATTAAGAGAAATTTTCAATTTTTTTCGTAAAATGTTCCAAAAAAAATCCCATCTCCAAAAAAAGTGTCAGTCTTTTTCAGTAGTTGTTCAGGTTTCATATTAATTATTTAAAAAATATTGTTCTCAATAATTTAAAAACTTTTAATAGTCTAAAAAAGATTCCAAGGTTAATTCTTCTTTTTCATGTAAGAGATCAGTTTTACCAGTTTTAGAAGTCCTCAAGTAAAATAGTCTCAGAAGTTATGCACATGCTTTATTTGGAAAATTTTAAGTCAATAAATATTCAATACGTTATTCCTCTTCTTTTATTTTTTTAAATAACTCCTGTAAAGTAATTTTGAAACACTCCTTTAGTAAAATATTTATTTATAAGCACTTACACAGCAGTCTTTAGGTTATCTATCTTATTATCTAAAACAAGCCATGTCTGGACAAACTTTTTTTGGCTCCAAGGATTTTTAATTTTTACATTTTTTTTTGGGTTTTCGGCCACGAGAAATTGATTTTTTGGCACAGGTTTCAATTTTGGGAAAATTCTGATTTCTGCTCCAGAGACTTCCCGTGTATCACGACAAGGCTGCGCAGTAGTCTGTCGTGACTAATAATTGACTAGTAATAATAATAATTCTTTAGTTGACAAAATAAGCTGATTTGTTAATCCTATTAAATAATGGTAACAATCTAATTGCATAGACATATTCAGCTAAATAGTAAGCAAGTTATTTATCACTTATTAGCTGGAATTGTAATTACAGGAATTAGAAGTATTTTTGTGTTCATTTTAGCCATTTAGTACATGTGACGTCATGGGAGATGCGTGTGATGCCACAGTATAAAACACCCAGTAATAGTTGGAAGAAAGAAAGGCAAATACTACAGTCAACATTAAAACAGGAATGGGTATCAGGTAGAGAAACCAATAATACTATTGGGAAACAGCTAAAGAGGAAACAACAAGAAAATAGGATAAGTACAAGCCAAGATAAGGATACCTCAAAAAAGGCATATCTACCTTACATAAAGGGAAAAACAGAAAAGATTGGCAGAATATTAAATAAAGAAAATATAAAAAACATTTACAAGCCACCAAACAAATGGAAGAATTTTCTGAGACCAGTAAAAGATAAAGCTATGCCAGGAGTATATGAAATACCTCGTAGTTGCGGGTCAGTCTACATAGGAGACACCAAGAGGTTAATTAAAAGGATTAAAGAACATGTAAGGCATACTAAGAAAGGAGCTACGGAAAAGTCTCCAGTTGCGGAACATAGCACAAAAACTAATCATGGAATTTTATTTGACCAAACTAAAGTCCTTGCCAACATCCTGCATTACTTCCCAAGAATCGTAAGGGAAGCTATAGAAATATACAAAAGAAGAAAAAATTTTAATTAGGTTGAAAGTATATGGCTTCCGAAGACATGGAAACCCATTTTAAGTAAATTAAAATAAAATGGCTGAGTCGCCATGTTGACTTTCTTCGGCCAATGGCCATAGGTAACACGTGAGTCTTGTCTCCGCCCCTCTCCAGCGTACCTGCCAAACCAATCCCCACCCCACCACCAGTTCATTCACCAATTCAGTCTCAGAGATACCACTGAGGATGCCACATCACAATATGGGCAAAACGTCTGGTTACTTTGTAAATAATGTACATATGCCTTGATGCGGTTGTCACTGGAAAATATAGATTCTAGTTAGAACATTTGATTTTCTAATGTCAAATAGTTATCTAAAATGTTATTCAACAATAAAGAGCATTTAACTTAACATGCAAATATTTAAAGTTTTAAAAAGTTATGTACTGGTTTTTCAGAACAGAGGTGATTGGTATCTGCAGGAGATAATAAAAACATAATTTTCAGTAGACAGACATGGAATAATACTAAGTGATGACTGAGGGCAATGACATTGTTAATCAAGTAAGAAGGTGACGAATGAAAATTTTGTAAATCATTATTTTGTGTACTGACAGATTTTTACAAGTCTTAAGTAGATAAATTGTTGTCAAGTTTAATAAATATAGCGTTGCATTTATTTCAGGTTCATACTTTAAAAGTTCACGACTAAAACTATTCTAAGACTGACTATTTCGGACAGATTTAATTAAATTGTGTTCAATTTGTAACATAAACTACGCATGGAACGAAAACTATTGAAATTGAAAAGCTATAATAATTTGAGATAGAATGCCTGGAACAGTTTTGTTCCGGCTCTGTGACAATAACGATTAATGTAGCTACTACCAGTAACCATCTGTAGTAGCTACATTGACGATTTCCAATGTAAAATGTACTGCTAGTCTTGGATTGGATTTGTATCCATTTTGTTTTGAGTTTTTGTTGACATTTACACTAGAGATGGGAATCACAGTTACTTTTTCGATAATCTGTTACGTTATTCTATTATATTCTGATAACTTGTTATAATAATCTGTTAATTTTGTAACCTGTTACTATCGACCTGTTGACGTTCAAGACAGTTATTCTGTTACTGTTATGGCCTGACGTTACTTAACGGCTTGAAGCCTCGTTACGGCTGGTCTAGATTACGTTCCAAGTTACCAAAGGTTATGAAGTTGAAGCAGAGATCAAGTAAGTTTATCATGTTTGGTATGTGGTTGAGGTTATGCCTTATGTTACGTTACGATATCGATAATGAGTTACAGCCGTTGGACTTTGCTTGCCCATTACAGAGTTACCGCTCAAAGTTTGTTCTGTTATCGATAATTTAACTGTAAACTACCTTATGTTACGTTACGATAATGAGTTACGGGCGTTGCGGCTTTGCTTACCCATTACAGAGTTACCGCTCAGAGTTTGTTCTCTTATCGATAATTTAACTGTAAACTGCAAGAAAATCAATTAGTTTATTTATTCACTGTAACTTGGAGATAAGTTATTCAGTACAATATGTAGTCCTACATCAAGTATGGATTTTCAATTAGTTTTACAGGGTGTCTCACAAAAGGTGTCTCAAACGCATTGTGGGCGAACCATTTGACCAAGAACATTGCTGTAAAGTTTTCCCCCCAAAACCATATGCGTAGAATCAAATAAAAATATTTTCATTATTGTTAAGACTTCAGCATTGAGGGTCTAGGATTCGAATCTTAAAATATTTTAATGCAAACATATAGCATGTGGCATGCATATCATGTTAAAGGTATTAACGCCTTGAGTATTATGGTGTAATCAGATTTGAGTTTCACTTATCCGTTTTAAAATGGCAGTCAAAAGTATGTAAAAAATGGCAAATTTTTTTGTCACTAAACGCACAACTTTATATGAATATGAAATCCAAAAATAGTTCTGAATTCCTAAGAAAATTTTCTTTAAAATGATACTCTATATGGCCCAATTTTACAATATTATATCCATTGTTTTTTTTATATATTTGATCATTTTGTAAACCCCAAAAGTTACAAATAGGAAGACCAGGCTTGTTGCATACCAAATAAAAGAGTGTACAAAACTGTAAAACTTATGTTTAGACAATCGGTCTATCTTGAATGATAACAAAATTGTGGCTAAAAACCTTTAAATTTCTTGTTACGATCTGGTTTAAACTAAGCAAACTGATTCATTAGTCCTCTTCACTGTAATAGGTGCTCAAAGAGTCCGCCACCTACTTCAATACACTTTTCAATCCTTGTAGAAAAAGCTTCAGTAGCATGGATTACTTCTTCCCTACTTATTTTTACACATGCTTCTCTTATTCTATCTTTCATGTTCTCTCTTGATGTAGGAGCAGCTTGATAAAAAAATATCCTTGATTCTACCCCACAGGTCTATTCAAGTAAGATCCGGAGATCTCGCCGGCCAGGGTACTGGACCCCCTCTCCCAATACAATGTTCTGCAAAAATAGCAGTGAGAGTGAGTCTTACATCACGGTGGGAAAGTGCTGGACACCCATCTTGCATGAACCATATTTGTTGCTGTCTTTCTACGGGAATATCATTAAATAAAACTAAATATTCATTGTTTAGGAAGTTGTACAATTTCCCTGTTAAATACCCATCAAAAAAGTAAGGACCAATTATTCGCCTATCGAGTATGTCACAGCACACGTTCAGTGACCATTGCCTTTGGCGATTCACCTCCCTTACCCTTTGAGGATTAGTAGGGCTCCAATTGTGCATGTTATGTCTATTAACTTGTCCATTATTTTTAAATGTGGCCTCATCGGTCCAAAACACATTTAAATGAAATTCTGGATAATTGTAAATCATTTGTTGGGCTCTAGTGAGAAGTTAATGCAGTGCAAATGATCATTTGCTTCAAGTTCTTGGTGGAGTGAAATGTGATACGGGTGAAAACTATTGTCTTTAAGGATCCTGCTGATAGTAAAGTCAAAGTCAAAATATCTTTATTTACAATATGTACATGGTACAATAAATAGCGTCACTACAACTAAGTTACATCAGAGGGTTTTATTTTAGTCTACATCATTTTGATAGATAAAATTCTTCAAAAGTATAAAAAGCTTTCTGCACTAAATAATCTTTCAACATGTTTTTAAATTTCTTAATATCTTCAATTTCGGTTGACTAACTCCAGAGTATCTTTCAAGGCGCCGAGTAGACACCTGAGGATCAATTGTTACCGCAGCTAAAATATCAGCTGACCTTTGTTGTTTTACTACAGGGTCCCGTCTTATGATTAGAGACCTGAACTTGTCCTGTTGTTCATACTCTATTGGCTAAGTGCTCAAAACTTTTATAACTTTGATAGTTTCTGTCAGGGTATCATTCAGAATAAAGCCTTTCAGCAGCCCTGAAATTGGCAAGACACTCACCCAAAACCCTTAACATGCTGAATGCTTCTTCTTTTGTGATGGCATTTTACAAAAAATGAGATTTACATACACTGTAAACACAAATTAAATTCAAAACTAAAAAATGTAAACAAGAGAGTAAACATAAACCAATGAAAAAACGCAAATTAAAACAAAAACGTAATAAATTGATAATACAACAAATATTATTTAACAATTCTTTACAAATTAATTGAAACTATCAGTATAGAACTACAACTGCAATGTTTGTATAAAATATGTTTGGTTACAAACAATAAAAGTAATAGAGAACACATACTTTGTTGGAATAATAGGTAAAATCAGCTGATCGCTTTAATCAGCTGATAATAAGCGGGATTGCACCATATATCCACACACAAAACGCCAAAAAAATTTAGTTTTTAGCCACAATTTTGTTATTATTCAAGATTGACCTATTGTTTAAACATAAAAGTTTTTCAGTTACTTACACTCTTTTATTTGGTATCCATCAAGCCTGGTCTTCCTTTTTTGACTTTTGGGGTTTTCAAAATTGTCAAAAATAAAAAAAAACCAAAGTGGATATAATAGTAAAATTAAGCCATATTGGGTGTCATTTTAAAGAGAATTTTCTTAGGAATTCAGAACTATTTTTGGATTTCATATTTACATAAAGCTGTGCGTTTAGCGACAAAAAATTTGCTATTTTTGACATACTTTTGACCGCCATTTTAAAATGGATAAGTAAAACTCAAATCTGATTACACCATAATACTCACGGCGTTAATACCTTTAACATGATATGCATGCCACATGCTATATGTTTGCATTAAAATATTTTAAGATTCGAATCCTGGACCCTCAATGAAGTCTTAACAATAATGAAAATATTTTTATTTGGTTCTACGCATATGGTTTTTGGGGGGAAAACTTAACAGCAATGTTCTTGGTCAAATGGTTCGCCCACAATGCGTTTGACACCCTGTATTAGTGGCTCACAAAACTTAAAAAGAAATGTACTACTTAAATATACAGTACACATATTTTTAATTATCAAAGTGATTTTTTAACAAGAAACCTGATCACTACAGTTAAACCAAGAAATTGAAAACATAATTTAAATTTTGTTTTAACCCTTCACACGCGGAATTTATTTTTACCCTATTTCAATGTAACATGTGATATGTACAAAAAATAATTTTAATGAAATGTGAAGTTAATTTTTTATAAGGTTTAGAAACATAAAAGAACATAACAAATGTATATATTAAGTTAAAATTATAATTTTTAACACTATTTTATTGTATTTGTACGATTATAATGAAAGGTACAAATATGAAAAATTGTCAACATTTTAGTTGAAACTTTTAACAGTATCTTTCATTTATGATACAATAATAACTACAACAAAATAATTGAAAACAAGAAAACGGAGAGAAAGGAAGATAAGTGTTGAAAACAATGTGCTTGGGTGGAGAGACAGACAGGATATTTTTGTTGTACGTGTGTGCAAAGGCAGGAGACGGAGCCGCTCATGATTGGCTGTCATGCCCCTTTTCATTCATAGACAATTTGCGTTTTTGATAGGCTGAGGTAGTTGGTCAGACATGTCCAAATTGATGCTGCACTCTAGCAGAAGTGTTAGGAACTATCATTTACATTATCAACAGAAATATTTCATTTAGCATATGTTTGCTAACCCGGTTGAGGCAAAGTAGAGGCTGGGTATATATTTGTTTGCCGCGTGCGAAGGGTTAGTACCTGTACTTCTCATTTATAAATGAAATGATTAATGTTTATTATTTTATTAATTCAATTTTATTAAATTATGAACGAATTTAATTCTGATTAAGTTACCGTCAAACTTAGTAACAACATTTTTAATATTTGCTGTAACTTATAAGATATATATGAATGAAAAAATGTGTTAATGGTCCCAATTTTTAAGCACTATATAAAGGTAAAAAGGTGGCCTTAACTAAAATTAGACTTTTCAAGTTAAGAAGAAAAAAACAAAACATGCCTGTCCAAAGTTACTCTGTTATATGGTTTCTTTGTAACAGTGCAGTAAAATGCATATAGTTTCAAGTCTGTAACGGGGTTATTATGGATCAAGCACTGGAAAGGTAGGGTTATTCCAGACATTTCGGTGCAACTTCCATGTTTGTATTATAAATGATATAGGAGAGGCTGTATTTGAAAAGAATCTACCATTAGATTTTGGAACTTTACAAGGGTTAAAAAAAATCATACCTATGTGAAGATTATGAATAAGGTAGTTAATAGAATAAGGTAGCATGCACTGTGTACCCAATAGAAAAATAGGATATTTCGTTTGTGTGTGTGTTTTTTTTTTACACATCCGGGGAATGTTGGCTCCAGAAGTAAGGGTCACCGCCCCCTTTCAGACGACAATCTGCTTTTGCAGTACGAAGTCAAATTATTGAAATGATGTTCAAGACATCAAACTTGTAGTACTGGAATATTAGTAAACCTCTTCTGTTTAATGTGGGTTCTTCCAGGACAGCAACCACATCTGAAAAAAATCACATAGTTTGGGCCACTGAAAAACGTTATCGCTGCCAAGCACTTTTCTTAGATAGCGAATTGCACATGTTTCTAGGTCAGGATTTCGGTGCTCATTACTTTTTCAAAATAATGTTTATCCTGGGTCTTAGTAGAGTGAGTAACAATAACCCACGTATGGGGCTTTATTTCTCAAGGTTTTGATAGTAGGATCATCTTCTAAGATAGACTATAGTCAATACCGTTCATCATCGCTTTTGTCATAATTAAAACTTTGTATGTATTCTGAATCTGGTAATACTTCCTTTTGTAATTTTTCAGGTTATTTAGTTGGTTTGTTTTTTAGCTTAAATTTAGCTTTCTTACTTATGTCATCATCACTTTTGTCATAAAAACTGGACGGAATCTGGGTCTGATAATACTTCCTTTTTGACTGTTAGCTTTTTTCATTGATTTGATTTTTTGCTGAACTTTTGCTTCTTACTGATATCTCCACTATAGGTGGATGGCTAGTTTGAATCAACACTTGTAATAGGTACTTCTTGAACATGAGGAAAGTCGCTTGCAGTGACACGCTAACCTGCATTTTAAGAACCTGGTACCAAATTGTATATTTATTTTTTATCTCTTGGATGCACATTTTGTTATCATTATTGATATTTTCTGAACTGAAGAAAGTGCAGCTCTAACATATATAAACTTTAGCAATGAAGTACTTGGGCAAGTACAGTTTACAAAGAAAAGTTTTGGTGAACTTTTTTTTCATGAAAAAAGTACTCTAGGTTTTAATTTTTTATGTTTA
>JAQJVL010008501.1:0-19558 GCA_035578905.1 Stictocephala bisonia
CCTATTGGACAAAAAAGTGTATCTTATATAGTATAACAAGGGAATTTGGGGGGAAATGTGGGTAATATGAGGGAAATGTGAGGGTAATTTGGGGGGAAATGTGGGTAATGTGAGGGAAATTGGGTAATGTGTGGGAAATGTAGGGGAAATGTGTGGGTAATTTGGGGGGAAATGTGGGTAATGTGTGGTAAATTGGGTAATGTGAGGGAATTTGGAGGGAAATTTGGGAATTTGAGGGAAATTTGAGGGGGAAATGTGGGTAATGTGTGGGAAATTGGGTAATGTGCGGGAATTTGGAGGGAAATTTGGGAATTTGAGGGGGTTGGTACCACTGCGCCGCCATCTTGAAAGTCCAAAGGTAAAAGTGGGTCTCGCTTCATTATATTTTCACTACATTGTTTGACCTTGTGGAAGGAATTCATAGTAGACAACACCTTTACAGTCAAAGAAAACCGTAAGCATGACCTTCACATTTGATTTGACTTGACGTGCTTTCTTGGGTCTTGGAGAGCCTTTTGATGTCCATTGTGATGATTGTGCTTTTGTTTCCACGTCGTAACCAAAAACCCATGTCTCGTCTCCCGTAATGACATGTTTCAAGAAGCTTTCGTCGTCATTTGCCTTTTGAAGAAGTTCCTCAGAAACATGAATTCGGTTTTGTTTTTGGTCTTCAGTCAACAGTTTTGGCACAAACTTTGCTGCAACACGACGCATTTGAAGTTTTTCAGTTAAAATTTCCTGACTTGACCCAAATGAAATGTTACTCTCTTCTGACATTACACGGATTGTTAGTCGACGGTCTGATCGTACGAGAACGTTCACTTTAGCAACATTGTCATCATTGATTGACGTTGAAGGGCGTTCGGAACGAGCATCGTCGTCTGTGGATGTTCGGCCATCTTTAAACCTCTTGAACCACTGATGGCAACATGATCGGCTTCGACATTCTTCACCAAAAGCCTCTTGTAACATCAAAAAGGTTTCAAAACATGTTTTGTTCAGTTTCACACAAAACTTCACACAAACACGTTGCTCTTCTCTCACATTCATTTTCATTAAACAAAAAAATAGCCAAACTCTATAAAGCTAACCTCAAACAATCTGTGCTAATGTTACTTTCAGTGATGTTATGATTGATCTGAAAACACAGCTGTGTTACTGTTGAGTCAGGGAATACAATGCTGCCAACCGCATCGCTGGGATACATTGCATTCCCATAGTATGTAAAAAGTCCTGGAACTTTTTGATCGTACCTCGTACGACAAGATGAACATTCACAATTATTGGACCATAATGTACAAGTTGTATTGAAACTAACAGACGATTGTTAAATATGAAACTTAATTTGTATGTTTAAAATACGACAAGCTGAACATTCAAAATTGTTGGACCATAATGTACAAGTTGTATTGAAACAAATAGACGATTGTTAAATATGAAACTCAATTTGTATGTTTAAAATACGACAAGCTGAACATTCAAAATTATTGGACCATAATGTACAAGTTGTATTGAAACAAATAGACGATTGTTAAATATGAAACTCAAGTTGTATGTTTGGGATAATACAAGCTGAATATTCAAAATTACTGGACCATAATGTACAAGTTGTAATGAAACTAATAGACGATTGTTAAATATGAAACTCAATTTGTATGTTTAAAATACGACAAGCTGAACATTCAAAATTATTGGACCATAATGTACAAGTTGTATTGAAACAAATAGACGATTGTTAAATATGAAACTCAACTTGTATGTTTGGGATAATACAAGCTGAATATTCAAAATTACTGGACCATAATGTACAAGTTGTAATGAAACTAATAGACGATTGATAAATATGAAACTCAACTTGTATGTTTGAGATATTACAAGCTGAATATTCAAAATTATTGGACCATAATGTACAAGTTGTATTAAAACTAATAGACGATTGTTAAATATGAAACTCAATTTGTATGTTTGAGATACTACAAGCTGAACATTCAAAATCGTTGGGCCATAATGTACAAGTTGTATTGAAACAAATAGACGATTGTTAAATATGAAACTCAACTTGTATGTTTGGGATAATACAAGCTGAATATTCAAAATTACTGGACCATAATGTACAAGTTGTAATGAAACTAATAGACGATTGATAAATATGAAACTCAACTTGTATGTTTGAGATATTACAAGCTGAATATTCAAAATTACTGGACCATAATGTACAATTTGTATTAAAACTAATAGACGATTATTAAATATGAAACTCAATTTGTATGTTTGAGATACTACAAGATGAACATTCAAAATTGTTGGACCATAATGTACCAGTTGTATTGAAACTAATAGACGATTGTCAAATATGAAACTCGATTTGTATGTTTGAGATACTACAAGCTGAACATTCAAAATTGATGGACCATAATGTACAAGCTGTATTGAAACTAACAGACGATTGTTAAATATGAAACTCAATTTGTATGTTTGAGATACTACAAGCTGAACATACACAATTGTTGGACTATAATGTACAAGTTGTATTGAAACAAATAGACGATTGTTAAATATGAAACTCAATTTGTATGTTTAAAATACGACAAGCTGAACATTCAAAATTATTGGACCATAATGTACAAGTTGTATTGAAACAAATAGACGATTGTTAAATATGAAACTCAACTTGTATGTTTGGGATAATACAAGCTGAATATTCAAAATTACTGGACCATAATGTACAAGTTGTAATGAAACTAATAGACGATTGATAAATATGAAACTCAACTTGGATGTTTGAGATATTACAAGCTGAATATTCAAAATTACTGGACCATAATGTACAAGTTGTATTAAAACTAATAGACGATTGTTAAATATGAAACTCAATTTGTATGTTTGAGATACTACAAGATGAACATTCAAAATTGTTGGACCATAATGTACAAGTTGTATTGAAACTAACAGACGATTGTTAAATATAAAACTAAATTTGTATGTTCGAGATACTACAAGCTGAACATTCACAATTGTTGGACCATAATGTACAAGTTGTATTGATACTAATAGACGATTATTAAATATGAAACTCAATTTGTATGTTTGAGATACTACAAGCTGAACATTCACAATTGTTGGACCATAATGTACAAGTTGTATTGAAACCAATAGACGATTATTAAATATGACACTCAATTTGTATGTTTGAGATACTACAAGCTGAACATTCACAATTGTTGGACCATAATGTACAAGTTGTATTGAATGAAACCAATAGACGATTATTAAATATGACACTCAATTTGTATGTTTGATATACTACAAGCTGAACATTCACAATTATTGGACCATAATGTACAAGTTGTATTGAAACTAATAGACGATTATTAAATATGAAACTCAATTTGTATGTTTGAGATACTACAAGCTGAACATTCACAATTGTTGGACTATAATGTACAAGTTGTATTGAAACTAATAGACGATTGTCAAATATAAAACTTAGTTTGTATGTTTGAGATACTACAAGCTGAACTTTCAAAATTATTGGACCATAATGTACAAGTTGTATTGAAACTAACAGACGATTGTTAAATATAAAACTAAATTTGTATGTTCGAGATACTACAAGCTGAACATTCACAATTGTTGGACCATAATGTACAAAATGTATTGATACTAATAGACGATTATTAAATATGAAACTCAATTTGTATGTTTGAGATACTACAAGCTGAACATTCACAATTGTTGGACCATAATGTACAAGTTGTATTGAAACCAATAGACGATTATTAAATATGACACTCAATTTGTATGTTTGAGATACTACAAGCTGAACATTCACAATTGTTGGAATATAATGTACAAGTTGTATTGAAACTAATAGACGATTGTTAAATATGAAACTCAATTTGTATGTTTGAGATACTACAAGCTGATTATTCACAATTGTTGGACTATAATGTACAAGTTGTATTGAAACCAATAGACGATTATTAAATATGTAACTCAATTTGTATGTTTGAGATACTACAAGCTGAACATTCACAATTATTGGACCATAATGTACAAGTTGTATTGAAACTAATAGACGATTATTAAATATGAAACTCAATTTGTATGTGTGAGATACTACAAGCTGAACATTCACAATTGTTGGACTATAATGTACAAGTTGTATTGAAACTAATAGACGATTGTCAAATATAAAACTTAGTTTGTATGTTTGAGATACTACAAGCTGAACTTTCAAAATTATTGGACCATAATGTACAAGTTGTATTGAAACTAACAGACGATTGTTAAATATAAAACTAAATTTGTATGTTCGAGATACTACAAGCTGAACATTCACAATTGTTGGACCATAATGTACAAGTTGTATTGATACTAATAGACGATTATTAAATATGAAACTCAATTTGTATGTTTGAGATACTACAAGCTGAACATTCACAATTGTTGGCCATAATGTACAAGTTGTATTGAAACCAATAGACGATTATTAAATATGACACTCAATTTGTATGTTTGAGATACTACAAGCTGAACATTCACAATTGTTGGAATATAATGTACAAGTTGTATTGAAACTAACAGACGATTGTTAAATATGAAACTCAATTTGTATGTTTGAGATACTACAAGCTGATTATTCACAATTGTTGGACTATAATGTACAAGTTGTATTGAAACCAATAGACGATTATTAAATATGAAACTCAATTTGTATGTTTGAGATACTACAAGCTGAACATTCACAATTATTGGACCATAATGTACAAGTTGTATTGAAACTAATAGACGATTATTAAATATGAAACTCAATTTGTATGTGTGAGATACTACAAGCTGAACATTCACAATTGTTGGACTATAATGTACAAGTTGTATTGATACTAATAGACGATTACTAAAATACGAAGCTCAATTTAAGTCTTAGTAAATGAAATTTGGTTTTATACGGATTGTTTTTCGCATTAAGTTCTAAAACCACATGCCATTATCAGTTCCTAAGGGTTGACTAAGAAATGAAATAAATATTTTCGTATGAATTCATAATTTCAACATCAACAACCAAGGTTTTTAATAATATAAAATAGAACGTCACACAACACACATTAATTACGATACAAGTACAAATTGTACAATTATACGGCTCTTCGATTTATTTTAAGATTTGTATTTTTTTGTGATAATTAATGATGTGAGGCGTTGACGTGTATTGTACTTATACCAACAATTAATATGGCAAGAAATTATTTTTAATTTTATAACATAAGTTTTGAAGTTATAGGACGAAGTTTAAAACAATGAGTTTTAACAGCATAACATATTTTGGTTTCATTAAAATAACTTTATATATCGAAAACTGAATTACGGAGATCATAATGTAAATTTATCTGTTTTTCACTTTAGACATGTTTAAATAAAGTCATAGTGGAAATAGAATGGAATATGTTATACTTAAAGACAGTTATTTTAAGGCAATTATATTGTTTTAAATAGTTTACAATTCTGGTAAGCACGATTTACTTCGTAATTGTAACATTGTTTTAAGGAAAATATAAAAAGTGAGATCTTAATACCAGGTGAGATTTCATTTAAGAATGTTGTCAGTCAAATAATGCAGACAATATCCATTTAATGAATTTGTCACTAGAAGCGTTGCCAAAATATAAAAGGTAGCACTAGGAAAATTTATTTTCAATATCAAACAACTTTACTTAAGGCCTACTATTATGTTATTGCCCTTGTAATCTTCAGCCATTTAGAACTAAAGCATATATACGTAAAATCTTAAACGTACGAAAGTTGTGAAGTAGACATTCACAATTAGTCTTGTATAAAATATATTTTAAAAATTCTGCTATACTGACTCATACATTTTCGAGATACTCCATTAACTGGTAACTGTTTATAATAAACATAATTACTTCGTGAATATGTTCCAATTTATATATCCGAGTAAATTAATTGTATTATTATTATTATTATTATTATTATTATTTTGTCATTTATTAGGTAACAATAGTTGTGCTTAAGAAATCTGTTTTGTTGAATTATTATCGCTTTTTGTCTGTTGAAATATTTAAAAGATAAAGAAAATATTTGAACATAGATTTTGTATTCATATTTGCTAAGATATTGATCAATTATAAATGTTTAACACTTTATAAATTTCTATTATCGTCCAAAAATATATATCAATTTTGTATCTCAGTAAAATATGTTTTATTTATGACTGGTATTTGCGGTTAATCCGTGTTACGTTCGGGTAAATGGCGCTAATTACCATTAAACAATGAATAACCACTGAATTAGCTGAAATGCGTCTTTAAATACTGATTCAATCCTATAAATAATTGGTTTCACATTGTAACCATCCAATGATGTAACTTCAAACAACGTTAATATGATTACTGACTTTTAAATTAAAGTAAAATTATTATTCCAGTGAGAAATATTCACAACAACGCTTCTCAAACTATATGTGACTATAATTTTTAAAACATTTAATTCAGAAGTCATAATTTTAAATAATTAAAATTTTTAGCCGACTGACGCGCGCATAGTTTGGTCGGTAAGCATCACGTACGTAATGTATGTCAGCGTTACTACACAGTAGATGTAAGTGTTACGTCACCGTGTTTATAAGCATGACGTCACAGTGTATGAAAGGGTAACGTGCACAATTTACCGAAGCTTTACGTAACAGTATATGTAAGCGTGACGTCATAGTGTATGAAAGGATGACGTGCACAATTTACCGAAGCATTACGTAACAGGATATGTAATCATGACGTCATAGTGTATGAAAGGGTAACGTGCACAATTTACCGAAGCATTACGTAACAGTATATGTAAGCATGACGTCACAGTGTATGAAAGGGTAACGTGCACAATTTACCGAAGTATTACGTAACAGTATATGTAAGCATGACGTCATTGTGTATGCAAGGATGACGTGCACAATGGATGAAAACATGATGTGCATAGTGTATGTAAGCGTGACATCACAGTGTAAGGATGGCGTGCGAAATGTACTAAGTGTGACATCACAGTGTATGTAAATATGACGTCACAGTGTATGCAAGGATGACGGTAACAATAGTTGGAAGCACGGCGTTATAGTGTACACGTAAGCATGACGTGCACAATAGATGTAAGCTTGACATGAACAATGGATGAAAGCATGACGTGCCAGTGTATGTAAGCATGACTTGCACAATGAATATAAGCGTGACGTGTGCATTTTATGTAAGAAAGACTTGCACAATTGATGTAACCCTACGTGCACAATGTATGCCAGTGTTACTACACAGTGGACGTAAACATGACACCACTGTGTATGTAACATGTAAATTACTTGTCCGACAACAATATTTAAGTTAGGCTGTTGATAATGCCTTAGTTTCTGCTTTTAAAAGGACGAAGGAAAATATTAAATTTAGTTGTTTTACCACTAATAACGTTAAATATGTTTTTTAACATGTTCCAGTGATTGTATGAATATTTGTATGTAAGTCATATGTGTTATATTAGTTTATTTATAGTATGTAAAAGGAAGTAAATACCTTCATCACATTTTCCTTTACTGTCTTTTGAAATTTAATTCTCTAAAATGTGAATCAACTGTGTAAACAAGTAGATAAAGATTATTCTTGTAATAAGTGAAGAAAGTTAACGTTGCTTGACTGTTTAAATAAGTACAGAGTCCTTATGAATTGGTGTTTAACGTTGCTTGGAACTAGGGATATTACAGTTTGCCTTGAGTAATTCTTTACTGCAGTAATTAGCAATTTGCAAATGTAATCTGCCGCACTAATTGGCTCTTTGGGAACACTTGGCAAATATTTAATTCCATTATTACATTACTTGAACATTTACAATACCAGAAACGGCCACGCGCCACTGGTCTGAAATGACAAAACTCTGAGCTTTAATTTGCTGTCAAACTTAAAATAAGTAAGCAATCATTTTCAAACTAATTGTATAGTGTCCACCATGTTATATTCTTTAAGGAAAAATAATGCTGGAAATTTTGCTGAACTAATTTGCTTTGTATTGTGGCATTTGTGTTTACGAATACGTTTTTATGACTGAAATTACGCGTGAATTGTCTTTAACCTGTCAATGTAGTGAGAATAATAATAATAAAGTAATTTCTTGTGGATTGATGATAGTGTGATTCATTGTGATTAGATTAGTATAAGTCTCATTTAACAATTCAAACATGTTAATGAGAAATTAATTTTTTTGTAAACCCTTGCAAACTCGGAAACGACAATGTTGATGTGACAATGTGATGCTATGAATCCAATTCGAAGAATTAGGTACTGTACTATACTCTATTGAGAATGCAGTACGGTAAGCCTATAAGCAATGCTAATCAAATGGGAGTTTTTGAGGCACAGCACTGTATAAAAACGTTGGCTCGCTTATCAAAAGTAATCATAAAATCAAATGTTCGAATGGAAATGGTTGGGAAAATATTTATTGCCCTTGGAGATTCAGTTTTTAGAGGCCACAATTCAATTACACTGCATTTTAAGTGAATAAATATTGATTGAACAGTTTGAAAATTTGTGTAAACTTTATACAGAAGTAGATGATGCTTACTGTGTTAGTATGAATTGATTATATAATAAAACTAATTTGTAATAATACAATTGAAGTAAATATTAGTTCATATATTTGAGAAAAGACATGGAAAAGCCGACCTGTGAGGAAGTTTTTTATTTTTTTTGTCAGGTAATTTTGTCAGTGGGAAAGTTGAAGATAAAAACTGATACTTTATTTTTTATTTGAAACTTTTTTCACCAATATGTTTAGTTTAGTCGGTAATAAGTGACAAAGAAACATGACTGTGCGGCGCGCGCAGTTGTCGTGTCAGTGAGTTGGCCTCACTCTAAACTCTAAACCATCCACGATTCCATCGGTGCTAAAATATGAATCCATGAGAAATATTTTTTTTTATATAAAACCTATTATGCTAAAAATATGTTGTTTAAAGTTGAATTTATAATATTAGGCAATGAAAATGGCGGGCATAAAGCTCGTTATTATTTTTCAGTTATTTTAACAGGACATCAAATCATATACAATACAGTAGGTGTTTTATAGTGTATAAGTCACATTTATTTTAACAGGACATCAAATCATATACAATACAGTAGGTGTTTTATAGTGTATAAGTCACATTTATTTTAACAGGACATCAAATCATATACAATACAGTAGGTGTTTTATAGTGTATAAGTCACATTTATTTTAACAGGACATCAAATCATATACAATACAGTAGGTGTTTTATAGTGTATAAGTCACATTTATTTTAACAGGACATTAAATCATATACAATACAGTAGGTGTTTTATAGTGTATAAGTCACATTTATTTTAACAGGACATCAAATCATATACAATACAGTAGGTGTTTTATAGTGTATGTCACATTTATTTTAACAGGACATCAAATCATATACAATACAGTAGGTGTTTTATAGTGTATAAGTCACATTTATTTTAACAGGACCTCAAATCATATACAATACAGTAGGTGTTTTATAGTGTATAAGTCACATTTATTTTAACAGGACATCAAATCATATACAATACAGTAGGTGTTTTATAGTGTATAAGTCACATTTATTTTAACAGGACATCAAATCATATACAATACAGTAGGTGTTTTATAGTGTATAAGTCACATTTATTTTAACAGGACATCAAATCATATACAATACAGTAGGTGTTTTATAGTGTATAAGTCACATTTATTTTTTAGTAACCCACCCGTTCCAAAAGTTTAGTAAGTTGTTGATCTTAACTTATTGTTGTTTATTACTATCTTTGAATATATTTATAAATATTATTTTTTTCGTTTAGTTTGTTCATTTAAGCATTCAAGGAATTTGCAATCAGTTAAGTGTAATCAGCATATCTCATCTGGAGGCAGTTTTTTTTTAATTTTGATAAAAACAGTCAAAATTAAGATAAAAATTTAACTGTAATTTTTAGTTTTATATATATATATATATATTTTTTTTAGGTTATATTTGTTGGCGTGACAATCTGTCCACAATCTTCTTCCTTTCTTAATTTATAATTCTTCAATCCTAGTTCTTTCACTAATTAACGTGGTGGTTTTTTTACGTAAAAAGTGGCATTTTTATCCGGGTAACACATTTCGATATACTTATATGCATTTAGCACTGTTTTCCTCTCACCACTTTTAACTATTTTTCCTTTGGCTTTTTTCCATTGTTAAAGACCACAATGAATCACTGAAATTATAATTATTGAATTCACTCGATCACTTTCAAGACATGCAGAAAAACACAAGCAATAACCACAAACCTCCTCCCAACACTGAATGTACGCTTGTACTTCCTTCTTGGGGGATATTTGTTTATTCCTTTGCATCAACAGATAAGATGAAAAGAGCGAAAGGCCTAAACGAGTCACTCGCCCGCCTTGTCCTCAGTTGAGGTATTGATGGGTTAGGGATAGTATAGGACACAAACTGAGCTGGTTTTTATTTGTTCGAAAGATTATATTTACTAAAACTAATTAATTATTTATTGTAACACAATTTATACATTTCTTGGATATTGTTTTAAAATACGTCTAATAACGTAACATAAATTATTATATAAAATCGTAATTAATTGTATTAAATCAATTAATTATTTCAACCTAAATGTAATTTAGGTACAAAACATGGGTTGTACCAATAAATAAACGTTCGTTTTTTGCCTTGGAATAGGCTAATTAAAACTTGATTCCTTCAAGAAGACATTAATTTAAAGCATTATACTTGAACATTTATTTTCTATTTTACTATATTTATCTTTTTATTAGTAACATTTTTCTTGTAAATGAATATATTATCAGTAACATATAAGAAAATATCTACAGACTTTTATAGTTAATAATTTGTTTGTTCTTTACATAAATTTTTAACTAACGATGATTGATTTATACACTATTTAATAACTAATAAAATTGTATGAGACATTTTTAAACATATTTTTTAAAACAAAAATACTGTAATATAATATCCGAACAAAACCGTGAGGATGCTTTATGACAGTGGGCAGACAGGCTGGTGCTCTATATTTTTGCACCAGCTAGTAGCGCTGTGTTATTAACAATTAGTAAACACCCAATCACGCAATTCTGGTGTCAAGTGTAAGAATGCAGGATGCATGAGCAAAATGCATATATGAATGTTGAGTGTTATATGAATTGTGAATGAGTGTTAAAGCTAGACTAAATTATGACATTTGCAACACAATTGTATATTGTAACATGCAATAAAGAAATTGTTTATTTGATTATTTTATGTATATTTTTTATTTTTTGCTTTGCAGTGTGTAAGTTATGTAAATGTAATATGAATAACAACGATGTTTTATGTTTATAGGTAAGTCGCAGTTTATATTCCAGTTTGTAAGTATATTTTACAAAATAGTGTTTTCTTTGAGTTTGATGAAACATATTGTTATTTAACAAAATAATTCACAACTTACGCAATTATTAGCTGTTTCAATTCAATCGTTTTGTTTTTAAATTTCGATGAAGGTCTGGCTATTTATTGTATTTAGTAATATAAATCCATCTTCATGCAATAAACATCATAATTTATAGAAATCAAATATTGGAAAGATATCTAGGAATCAAAAATAACATCCAATACGAAGATTGTGTAGAGAGTAATAACTTTAAAAAATCTCCTGAACATGATACTGGGTATTAATTCTGTTATGAATAAGATATTTTTAATGGTTAATTTTTGTTGTATCCGTATTTACATAGACTTCTCTTACATTATCATAGTTTTTATAAATGTTTACTATCTGTAAGGTAGTATATAGAGGAAGTGGGCTTAAGAGGCTGTCGGCCATGTTGGTTTTAATCCAGTGAGTACAGAATATAAATAGAGAGGACATGGCCCATACACCGTATGCATTAGATGCGAGGCAAGATCCGCCAACTTGGTCCGCGACTCGGGCGGAAAACGGTACTCCGACCCTACACTCGCGGCAGTGTTCTCCCGGCAAAAACACCAACATTTAATACACTTGGAGATTTTTAAACTTACCTCGCTAACAGTACAACTTATCTCGACACTTTCAAGTGGAAAACCACTTAAATAGGTGTTATACTTCAATTATAATTAATAAGTAAATTTTAAAAAAAATTATGCAGTTTTTCATTTCAACAAGAAAAAGTTAGTCGACTGCTAACTTTTTTATTATTTGGTTATAGGAGTTTGACCAGCAGCCATGTTGTAGGGGAGGTATTGAATTTAAAATAAAAAAATATTTAAAAAATACAAGAGTGCAGGTTAATCCACCAGGACGGTGTACTTATTGCAGTAAAACGACAACGTATTTGCAGACCTTGCCGGACATACTGCTGTGAGCATGTTGTCGTTACAAGGATCATTTGGTTATAATAATATGGCTTTTTAATATTTATGAATTGTTCTTGTCTAATTTAAATAAACTTTAATAGTCTTAAATGTTCACCTACTGCCTCAAATGTTTCGGAAGTATATTTAAACTTCAAACAACATTGTACAAGTTGACGTATAAATTTTGTTGTTGTTGAGCTCATTTTTAATGTGAATTTCAATAGATATGTGACGTAAAAAGTCTATTTATATTATATTTTCTTAAGGTAACGTTATATATTATGTTTTATAGTCGTTAATTTACCAATAAGAAAACATAATTTTAGTCTTGTTTACTGTATAAATGATATTATCGTATGGCTAAAAAGATAAATAGTAATAAATCTTAGTTCAACAATACTCAAGACCAATCTAGTAAAAAAGAACGAACCTATATTTCTTTACTGCCAATCTACGCAAAGATAAATTATTTATAATTAGGTTGATTTATAAATTAACCTCCAGTTACACATCTTCAATTGAAAGTAAAAAAAAAAAAAATTATAGATCTACAGTTTTATATTTTATCAATGTGTTTGAGTTATTTTAATACCTCGTCGATTTCTTGTTGTAATAAGAATGCAGCTGTTCTAAATTTATTTTCTGCAAACATGTGACAATGTTTTTGGGTCTGTGCTCCGTAATGACAATTATTAGTAATAAACTAATAACTCCTATTGGTTATACCAATCTTAGATGTTATACTTTTAAATTTAGAAATCTTATTCTCTGCCTAAACATAAAAAATAAAATAATTAATAAATGAACAGTTTATGATATGTATTTAAGTTGTTCTTACCCATGGAATTATATCCCCTCGCCACTCTTCCCGTCACTACAGCCATAAGCAGATCACCAAGGTATAAAAAAAAAAACAAAAACATAAAAACAAACTGTTTACAAAACTATATTTACAACACTAAGACATTTAAGACTAAACTAAAAAAAAGTTAAGAAGTCCTATTCATCTAGAAATGATTTAAAATTCCTTTAAAAGACGTAAAGAACAGCTTCCAAACGAGCCCCGTGTGAACGGTGAGTACATTCTGTTTTCTCACGAAGTGGCTTACCTGCATGGGACCGCCACGGCGCTGTGTAAAAGCGCCTGCACGGACACAATCGCTATATTGGTCGGAGACCCTGCTTCAAATGCGGTCACCTAAGGCCTCTCTATTTATATTCTGAATTCACTGTTTTAATACCATAAGAACCGGACAAACAATCACGTGTATCCAAATTAAACAAATATTTCAAAATGGATGTTTCCAAACAATTTGCATTTTACCAAGATTGAAATTGCGTGTTGGAATACGTTCTGTATAATATATTCTTGCAATTTTATAATTTCTAAAACGTAAAATTGTAATTTTTAACAATTTATTTTTGCATCAATAAAACATTACTGAAAATCTGTAATTTAAACGCCTTTCTTTAAATGTAAAAGTTGAACTATCGTATATCTTTCTTCGACATTGTATGTTGAATATCTTAGGTGCCAGGATATAATCTTAAACTTGGTGTGGAATGTCTCTTTACAATCGACCGTATAAAAGTTGGCTTATAGTTCACTTATCATAAAGTGAGACGATCCTTCCGGATTCATTTGAAAAATTAAGCGAACAATTTTGTATTACACTTTTCTCCTGGCTCAATGAGTTACTTGTGTCAGTTCAAGTTTAAGCGGTTACGACGTATTATATTATACACATAACATCACAAGTTTTCTACGCCAAGACCACATTTCACTTCCATCCACTCTGAGGTAAGGTTGTAGTCTCATCTATCATTGTATGGTTGACGTTTCATGCTTCCAACCCCTTTCACTCCAACCCTTACCTTCATTTCCATCAGGCATTCTCATTTTTCATCTACCGCACATTTTTCTCGCTAAGAAAAACGCGAGTAAGTTAGTTTTTGAAATTAATTATTTATGTTCAATGTTCAATGTTCAGTATCATTGTACGTGTTTGGGTGGGTGGGTGGGTCAGTATCACTGTATGTGTATGGGTGGGGGTGGGTCAGTATCACTGTAGGTGTATGGGTGGACGGGTGGGTCAGTACCACTGTACGTGTATGGAGTGGTGGAATTGGTGGGTACGTGTATGGGAGTGGTGGGATCCACGTAACTAAAATGTGGAAGTACTTTTATGAGTTAAGTGTGGGTTTTGATCAGTTAAGTTATGAGTGGGTGGGTGTTTTTTTGCCAATTCCAATTACTTATCAGCCAATTTTAATACGTTTAAGGGATTATAATTTAAGTTACATATAACTTTGAATGTTTATACAAGGTTTATTATTTTAGTTATCATTAGTTATTAATGATTGTAAAAGTAAATAATTGTTTCTATCTTTGAAGATTATTTTGTGAAATTTTCCCAGTACAGTATTAACGATAAAAATACAATAATTGTTTGAGTATACTTTTAGTAAACATTTCAGATATTTATAATATAATCAATTAAAATCCGATTTTATCAATTAAGCAAGAAAACAATGAAAGAGATTGAACAGTCAGGATTAACTTTCGTGTTTACATTTGAGGTATATTACCTGAACGGAGATCAACATGAATGTACTAATATTTCGTAAGGACGTGGATAGCCTACAAAGAGTTTTGTTCATTATGAATAAGACAGCCTACAAAGAGTTGTACTAACTAATATTTCGTAAGGACGTGGATAGCCTACAAACAGTTTTGATCATTAGGAATAAGATAGTCTACAAAGAGTTGTACTAACTAATATTTCGTAAGGACGTGGATAGCCTACAAACAGTTTTGATCATTAGGAATAAGATAGTCTACAAAGAGTTGTACTAACTAATATTTCGTAAGGACGTGGATAGCCTACAAACAGTTTTGATCATTAGGAATAAGATAGCCTACAACGAGTTTTGTTCTTAAAGAATTGGATAGCCTACAAAGAGTTTTGATCTTAGGGAATTGGATAGTCTACAAAGAATATCATTAGGAATAAGATAGTCTACAAAGAGTTGTACTAACTAATATTTCGTAAGGACGTGGATAGCCTACAAACAGTTTTGATCATTAGGAATAAGATAGTCTACAAAGAGTTGTACTAACTAATATTTCGTAAGGACGTGGATAGCCTACAAACAGTTTTGATCATTAGGAATAAGATAGTCTACAAAGAGTTGTACTAACTAATATTTCGTAAGGACGTGAATAGCCTACAAACAGTTTTGATCATTAGGAATAAGATAGTCTACAAAGAGTTGTACTAACTAATATTTCGTAAGGACGTGGATAGCCTACAAACAGTTTTGATCATTAGGAATAAGATAGTCTACAAAGAGTTGTACTAACTAATATTTCGTAAGGACGTGGATAGCCTACAAACAGTTTTGATCATTAGGAATAAGATAGTCTACAAAGAGTTGTACTAACTAATATTTCGTAAGGACGTGGATAGCCTACAAACAGTTTTGATCATTAGGAATGATAGTCTACAAAGAGTTGTACTAACTAATATTTCGTAAGGACGTGGATAGCCTACAAACAGTTTTGTTCATTAGGAATAAGATAGTCTACAAAGAGTTGTACTAACTAATATTTCGTAAGGACGTGGATAGCCTACAAACAGTTTTGTTCATTAGGAATAAGATAGTCTACAAAGAGTTGTACTAACTAATATTTCGTAAGGACGTGGATAGCCTACAAACAGTTTTGATCATTAGGAATAAGATAGTCTACAAAGAGTTGTACTAACTAATATTTCGTAAGGACGTGGATAGCCTACAAACAGTTTTGTTCATTAGGAATAAGATAGTCTAAAAAGAGTTTTGTTCTTAAAGAATTGGATAGCCTGCAAAGAGTTTTGATCTTAGGGAATTGGATAGTCTACAAAGAATTTCATAAGGAATTGGATAGTCTACAAGGAGTTTCGTTTACTATGGGGTGGATGATTAACGAAGATTTGCCACTCTCTGTTTTTAAGAGAGTGGATACCCTACAAAGCGCTTTTTTAAAGAGAGTGTATGATCAACAAAAACTTCACAAGAGGCTGGTTAGCCTACAAGAGGTTTTGTTCATAAGAGGTTTGATAGTCTACAAAGAATTTGTTAGTAAGGAGTGATTTGTTAGGAAAATCCACCGTCTAATAGACTGTTGTTAAATATGAAACTCAATATGTATGTTTGAGATACTACAAGCTGAACATTCACAATTGTTGGACTATAATGTACAAGTTGTATTGAAACTAATAGACTATTGTTAAATATGAAACTCAATTTGTAAGTTTGAGATACTACAAGCTGAACATTCACAATTGTTGGACTATAATGTACAAGTTGTATTGAAACTAATAGACTATTGTTAAATATGAAACTCAATATGTATGTTTGAGATACTGCAAGCTGAACATTAAAAATTGTTGGACTATAATGTACAAGTTGTATTGAAAGTAATAGACTATTGTTAAATATGAAACTCAATTTGTATGTTTGAGATACTACAAGCTGAACATTCACAATTGTTGGACTATAATGTACAAGTTGTATTGAAACTAATAGACTATTGTTAAATATGAAACTCAATATGTATGTTTGAGATACTGCAAGCTGAACATTCACAATTGTTGGACCATAATGTACAAGTTGTATTGAAACTAATAGACTATTGTTAAATATGAAACTCAATATGTATGTTTGAGATACTACAAGCTGAACATTAAAAATTATTGGACTATAATGTACAAGTTGTATTGAAACTAATAGACGATTGTTAAATATGAAACTAAATATGTATGTTTGAGATACTACAAGCTGAACATTAACAATTGTTGGACCATAAGGTACAAGTTGTATTGAAACTAATAGAGAGATTGTTAAATATGAAACTCAATATGTATGTTTGAGATACTACAAGCTGAACATTAAAAATTATTGGACTATAATGTACAAGTTGTATTGAAACTAATAGACGATTGTTAAATATGAAACTCAATATGTATGTTTGAGATACTACAAGCTGAACATTAAAAATTATTGGACTATAATGTACAAGTTGTATTGTAACTAATAGACGATTGTTAAATATGAAGCTCAATTTGTATGTTTGGGATAATACAAGCTGAACATTAAAAATTATTGGACTATAATGTACAAGTTGTATTGAAACTAATAGACGATGTTTAAATATGAAGCTCAATTTAAGACTTAGTAAATGAAATTTGGTTTTATACGGATCGTTTTTCGCATTAAGTTCTAAAACCACATGCCATTATCAGTTCCTAAGGGTTGACTAAGAAATGAAATAAATATGTTCGTATGAATTCATAATTTCAACATTAACAACCAAGGTTTTTAATTATATAAAATAGAACAACACACATTAAATACGATACAATTGCAAATTGTACAATTATTACGGCTCTTCGATTTATTTGTAAGATTTGCATTATTTTGTGATAATTTATGTTGTGGGGCGTTGACGTGTATTGTATTTATACCAACAATTGATATGGCAAGAAACTATTTTTAATGATATAACATAAGTTTTGAAGTTATAGGACGAAGTTTAAAACAATGAGTTTTAACTGCGTAACATATTTTGGTTTCATTAAAATAACTTTATGTATCGAAAACTGAAATACGGAGATCATAATGTTAATTTATCTGTTTTTCACTTTAGACATGTTTTAAGAAAGTCATGGTGGAAATAGTATGAAATATGTTATTCTTAAAGACAATTATTTTAAGGCAATTATATTGTTTTAAATAGCTTACAATTCTGGTACGGACGATTTACTTCGTAGTTCTAATATTGTTTTTAGGAAAATAAAAAAAGTGAGATATTATACCAGGTGAGATTTCATTGGAGAATGTTGTCAATCAAAGAATACAGACAATATCTATTTAAAGAATTTGTCACTAGAAGCGTTACTAAAATATAAAAGGTAGCACTTGGAAAATATATTTTCAATTACAAACAACTTTACTTAAGGCCTACTATTATGTTTTTGCCCTTGTAATCTTCAGCCATTTAGAACTAAAACATATATACGTATAAATTTAAACGTACAGAAGTTGTGAATTAGACATTCACAATTAGTCTTGTATAAAATATATTTTAAAGTATTCTGCCATACTGACTCATACATTTTCAAGAGACTCCATTAGATTGGGAGAAGTGATGGAGAGCCATGTCCGAGTACTTTCATACAGAAATATGATGGTAACTTTCTAAACATAATTACTTCCTGAATATGTTCCAATTTATATAACCGAGTAAATTAATTGTATTATTATTATTTTGTCATTTATTAGGTAACAATAGTTGTGCTTAAGAAATCTGTTTTGTTGAATTATTATCGCTTATTGTCTGTTGAAATATTTGAAAGAAAAAGAAAATGTTTAAACATTGCTTTTGTATTCATATTAGTAGTAGGGAAGTGGGACGTTTGCGCCGTCCCATGAGGAGTTTTCGTCATGTGAGCAGGTCAAAGGTCAAGGTCAAAGGTCAGGGGTCAAAGGTCAAGGGTCAAAGGTCAGGGGTCAAAGGTCAGGGGTCAGGGGTCAAAGGTCAGGGGTCAAAGGTGTTTTCGTCAAACGGTGAGTCGGTGGTGGGGGAAGTCACGTGACCTTCCCCCACCCTCTAGCGGCGGTCAATCGTCGAGGTCTTGTGTAAGCACACCGGTCGGCGATCAGTTGTCGACGAGCCTTCGAGCGGCAGGTACTGTTCTCTCCTGACTCTCTGATTCCTGCCTGCGCAGAACTTCTCTGTTGGTGAGTATTTAGAAAATATACGGTCGGTGTTAGAGACAGGCCTTGAGTCCTTGTGATTCGGCCAGTTTTAAACACCGATCAGTCCTTTAGCCAACTTTGCAAGGCTAAAGTTTGCTAAAGGACTCGCGGGGGATTCCGTGAGAGTGGTGGGACGCACTCTCGGCCAACTTCGACTTGGCAGCGGATACCCGGGTGGGGCCAGCGTGTGACGCACTGGCTTTTCCTCATAAGGCAACTGCCGTTAGGAGTCGTCACTAGTTTCCCTTAGCTTGCTTTTACCCTCCCCAGTGCCGTGTTAGAACACCGATGTGTCTAACACTGAGCCACTTTCTGGTCTTTAGGTATTCTCCGAAACAGTCAATAC
>JAQJVL010008502.1:0-19553 GCA_035578905.1 Stictocephala bisonia
GAGCCATGAGTGTCTTTGTGTCCTCACAGGAGACCCAGGGAGAAGAGACAATCTACAACCACATCCCATGCTCAGATAGAATAAAACATAGAAATGATTTAATAATGCATGAAAAAGCAAGGAATCCCTTTAGTTGTAGCCAAAGCACTTTTAGAGCAAGGTACAAGAGCAGTTTGATATCACAAATTAGGATTCACTCAGGAGAGAAACCTTTTGGTTGTAACCAGTGCCATTATAAAACTAAATACAAGGGGGCTTTAAAAATACATATGATGACCCATGGGAAAGAGAAACCTTTTAGTTGTAGCCAGTGCCATTATAAAACTAAATACAAGGGAGATTTAAAAACACATATGATGACCCATAGGAAAGAGAAGCCTTTTAGTTGTAGCCAATGCCCTTATAGAAGTAAACGAAAGCAACATTTAACAATTCATATGAGGACTCACTCAGGAGAGAAACCTTTTAGTTGTAGCCAATGCCCTTATAGAAGTAAACGAAAGCAACATTTAACAATTCATATGAGGACTCACTCAGGAGAGAAACCTTTTGGTTGTTGTCAATGCCCTTATAGAAGTAAACACAAGCATAATCTGATGTTACACATGAAAACTCATTCAGGAGAACATTCCTTTAGTTGTAATCATTGTTCCTATAAAACTGTAAAAAAGAGTCATTTAACAATTCATATGAGGACTCACTCAGGAGAGAAACCTTTTAGTTGTAGCCAATGCCCTTATAGAAGTAAACGAAAGCAATATTTAACAATTCATATGAGGACTCACACAGAAGAGAAACCTTTTGGTTGTAGCCAGTGCCCTTATAGAACTAAACACAAATATAGTCTAATGTTACACCTGAAGACTCACTCAGGAGAAGATTCCTTTAGTTGTAATTATTGTTCCTATAAAACTGTATATAAGAGTAGTTTAACAAGACATATGAGGACTCACACAGGAGAGAAACATTTTGGTTGTAGTCAATGCCATTATAGAAGTAAACACAAGCATAATCTGATGTTACATATGAAGACACACAGGTGAAGATTCCTTTAGTTGTAGTCATTGTTCCTATACAACTGTAGATAAGAGTAATTTAACAACACATATGATTACTCACACTGGTGAGAAACCTTTTGGTTGTAGCCATTGCCCTTATAGAAGTAAACACAAATATAGTCTAATCAAATCAAAAACCATTTATTCAAATTAAAAATATTTACAAATTAAATTCAACCATGTGTAAGAATACACGCGCGGTTGACAAAAACAACACAAAACGTACTTCCTTAATAATATATCTTGAGATTGGTTCGATTTATCATTTCACTGCAAATAGTTTAATAAGCAAAATTACTCAAATAACTAAACAAAATATGTAAATTTCAACCAACATAAATAATTTTCAATTTATTACAATTAAATAAATCAAATTATTTCCAAACAAAAAGCATACACAAATTTATACATACACATATACACACATACACGCATACAAATTCGCATTCATTCCTATATACATACAAATACCTACACATTCACCCATTGCCCATACATCCCCGAAACATAAAATCAATACACCTAAACAATTAAATTATTTTTTACTAACTTTTTTAATTTTAATTTGTATATACTAATATTGCAATTGTAAAAAGCACGCAAGTGGCATATGTTAGCATTGAACACCTCAACCACCTTACTACAACATTGCATTCGGCTTGAGACCTTGAACAATTGAGGGACTCTTAACATATCTATACTTAAATGCCTACTATGTCTTGTTAATACTACATTCTTAAAGAGCTCCTTATACCTATGCTGATACGTAAGCAGGGCATACAAGTAAAGTTGTCTTATACGCATCACATTCAGCAGTGGAAACAGAGGGGTCGACGAGTCAAATCTGCGTACACCGCAAACAGTCCTTAAAGCTAGTTTTTGAACAGTAACTAATGGTTTAAGTATGCTGGCGAAGGTACCACCAAAATGAATAAGTCCATATTTCAAAGTAGCTTCGAAACAACATATGTACAAGGTACGCAGATCAGTTTGTGTTAGGTATTGTCTCATGTAGTACAAGTTGTAGTTTATACGTCTTAGTTTTGTTGTTAAATAGTCAATATGTGAATGCCATCGTAAATTTGAGTCAATATGAAGCCCGAGGTACTTTACTGACTCCACAAAACTTATTGGCTCACAACTGCACACGTAAAGGCATGAATGCAAATTACATCTTAATTTAATTTGGGCTCTCACATTTTCAACTAATTTTGGCTTGTAACTGAACAAAATAGCATTTGATTTTGAAGTATTAACTATTAATTTGTTACTAATCACCCATTCAGAAATGAATTGCAAATCATTGTTAAGTTTTTGTTGAAGAAGATTATAGCTATCAGCAGAACAAACTAATGACGTATCATCTGCAAAGGCATATATTTTTGAATTCATTGGGAGAAACAGCAAGTCGTTCATGTAAATGGAAAATAATATCGGCCCTAATACTCCACCCTGGGGTACCCCCGTATTTACATCTAATTGTTTACTAAATATGTTATTTATTTTTACCAACTGCTGACGTTCTTTTAAAAAAGTTTTAAACCAATTCAGGTCTTTCCCTCGGACTCCATATGCCTCAAGTTTGTCCAATAAGATGTCGATATCCACAAGGTCGAAGGCTTTAGTAAAGTCCAGGTAAACACCAATAGTAGGTTTTCTTTTGTCCACTTGTGATACAATATCAGTAATATGTCTCTCGATAGCCAGGTCAGTACTTTTACCCCTAACGAAACCAAATTGATTTCCAGAAAATATTTTGTTAGTAGTAAAATAATCAGTGAGTCTATTTTTTATACGAGGCGTGTTTTTAAAGTAAGTACCATTTTTAAATTACGCCGCCGCAGCGCTGCGGTCGCCGTTTAGCGCATGCGTGCCGTGTAGCCACATCTGTTGGGAAGCCACAGATGCCATTACGGAACCATCCGATCGAGTCTACATCTGTTTGCGTGATTTTAAAATTACTCCACCTATTGAAAATCCCGCCGACTGTAAAGTGCGTGCTGTAATACGGTTTCTCTGTGTTCAAGGCTTCAAAGCAGTTGACATTCATCACCAAATCAGTGAAGTGTATGGTGAAAACATTATGAGTGATGAAATGGTTCGGAAATGGGTTAGGGCCTTTTTTTTTTTTTTTTTTTTTTTTACTGAGGGCCAGGATTGTGCGTATGCATCCTGGTAGTTGCCTCTCAGCCTGTTGGCTTATTGTGCACCCTCTTTCACAGGTTTAAACCGTATCGAATCCCAGGCCTCTTGAGAACCTTAGGATCTTGGATACAGTATTTTCCTGTTGACCTCCTTCATCTACACATAATTTTGGCCCGAAGGAGTTTAGGCGATGTCGCATCAATGCTGGACATTCGAATATTATGTGGTGAGCTGTTTCTTCCTCCTCTCCACATTTCCTACATAGGGTGGTGTCAACCATCACTCCTATTCTTCGTAGGTGACTACGGAACAACCAATGGCCAGTAATAAATCCTACCACTCTTCGGAGTTCCTTCCTGTTTAGCCGTAGGGCCTCTACTGATAGGGACTTTGAGGAGCCCCTTAGTATCCTCTTTGCCTGAATGTTGCCGTCAGTATTTTCCCAGTGTCTTTGTTGCTCACCTGCAACCCACTGAGATACTGACTCACGTGCTTGGCTGTATGCTATGCAGCACGCAGGTTCTGGGCCAAAGAGAATGCAGTCAGCTCCTACGTTGGCACACCTATCTGCTTCTTCGTTCCCTTTGATCCCACTGTGCCCTGGCACCCAATTCAAGCAAACCTTGTTGGATTCTGCCAGTGCCTTAATTGCCTTATGGCACTCCCATACAGTCCTGGAACTGTAAGCCTGTTTAGCCAGGGCCATCAGTGCTGCCTTACTATCCGAGTTAATGTAAATGACTTTGCCCTTATAGCCTCTATTTACATTAATCCTCGCACATTCAGCAAGGGCAGTGACCTCAGCTTGGAAGACGGTTGCAAGTTTACCCAGGCTTATGCTTTCGCTTACCCTGGGTCTGATGCCAAGTACACCTGCACCAGTTCCTTTCCTGGTCTTTGACCCGTCTGTGTACCAGGTAAGGGCGTTATTCATATAGTTGGGTTCCCCCTCTTTCCACACATCTCTACCACCTATGTTAACATGGTATGGCTTTTCGAGATCTGTGGTTTTTACCATTCTATCCGGCACCATGTCTAGAATATCTAGCTTCAAGACTTCGATTATTCTAGAATGCTTACTGTCAGGATGGTAACGCCAATTCCCACTGCACTGCATTCTGTAGGCAGCTGTCCTTGCCTCCCCTTTGACAAACAAGTCGAGGGGGGGGAGGTTCAGAACTACCTCCATCGCAGCCGTGGATGTACCCCTAAAGGCTCCTAATGTACTCAGACACGCCACTCGCTGCACCCTTGATAAGATTGCAGCTGCTGTGCTTTGTTGTACCTTAGGCCACCACACAATAGATCCATACACTAGCATCGGTCTTATGACCCTAGTGTATAGCCAGTTTGACATCTCTGGTCGGAGACCCCAAGTACACCCAACCGCGCGTCTCACCATCATTAGTGTGGTCTGAGAGCGTTTAGTAATATAGTCAAGGTGTCTATTCCAGGTTAGTTTGTCGTCAAGCTTGATTCCCAAGTACTTAAACTCTTTGCTAACCTGTATTCGGTCGCCGCATAACATCGGTCTTATCACCTCTAGGCTTCTTTTATTTGTGAAGGGTACCATGAAGGTCTTCAAGGGGTTTACTGATAGCCCCTCATCCTCACACCATCCCTCCACAATTGTAAGAGCCCTTTGCAAGAGTTCAGCACATGTGTTTATGTACTTGCCTCTTACAATAATAACAATATCATCCGCATATCCTTGAGCATACATGCCTTGGTTGTTTAGGGTACAGAGGAGATCATCCACAACAATGTTCCACAGACTCGGTGACAGCACTCCACCCTGTGGACATCCTCGCTGGGTTTTGACCTCTCTTGTAACCCCGCACAAGGATACTTCTGCTCTCCTGCTACTTAGCATATTGTTGATCCACCTTACAATTGTGCTCTCAGTATTCCTTGATACCAGCTTTGACACTATCGAGCCAGTGCTCGTGTTATCAAAAGCTCCTTCTATATCCAGGAATACTGCCAAAGCTATTTCCTTTTGCGCAATAGCTTGTTCAATCCTACTGACCAAGCAATGCAAGGCCGTTTCGCAGGATTTACCCATTTGGTAGGCATGTTGGTTCCGGTGCAGAGGCCGGTTTACCAAGATAGTGTTCCTTATATGCCTATCCAATACCTTCTCCATGGTCTTAGTGAAGAAGGAGGTAAGACTTATAGGTCTATAAGACTTTGCTACATCATAGGATTCTTTACCTGGCTTGGGAATGAAGATCACTCTAGAGGTTCTCCATGATGCAGGGATAACTCCTGTTCCAGACTCAATCTGAACAGGCGTAGGAGGTGTGGAATTACCAGGTCCGCACTTACCTGTAAGAGAGCAGGAAAGATACCATCGGTTCCTGGTGATTTAAATGGTTGAAACGAGTTCAAAGCCCATTTAACACCTTGATAGGTAATAACAGCCTTTGCACAGTCCCAGTCCTCACGAGTCGCTCTCCCTCTCGGCTCTCTTCTGACTTCCTCTTCCACCGTGACGTTAGGCTGAAAAGATCCCGGGAAATGTGTACTCAGTAATACCTGAAGCGTTTCCTCGGGACTGTTTGTGTGGGTACCATCTTCCTTTAGGATTGTGCCCGCTACATTGTTAGGACTCTTGGCCAAGATCTTGTGGAGTTTTGCACAGTCAGGTACTCTATCAATACTCTGACAGAACTCTCTCCACGAGTTTCTCTTGGCCTTTCTTATCTCCTTGTTATACTCTGTTAATGCTGCTGAGTATCTATCCCAGTTACCTGTGCGTTTACTTACGTTATACATTCTACGTATGTTTTTCCTCCGGATCTCCAGACCCTGCGACCACCAACAGGCCTGCTTCCTGGAGCTTTTACGTGTCTCAGGGCAGGCTTTGTGATATGCTTCCAATACGGCGTTCCTCGTGGAATTCGCCATCATATCAGTACCTTGCCCTTGTATTAATTCAGTTTGACCCAGATTGTTTTCTAATTCCAACTGGAATTTTTCCCAATCTGTACGCCTAGGGTTTCTGTAAGTCTCATCTATGCTGTACGAACTTACCTTAAATGAGATGTAGTTGTGATCCAAAGCTGACGGATCGTCTAGCACTCTCCAGTTAATAACCTTTGTAGCTGCGTAGCAGCTAGCCAAGGTTATGTCCAAGACCTCCTCTCTTACCCCTACACCTCTTCTTTGCATAAAGGTTGGCTTACAGCCTTGATTAATTATAACTAAATTAGATTCAGCTATAAAATTCAATAGACACTCACCACGGTTGTTGACGTCGCTGCTACCCCACGCCAGGTGGTGTGAGTTGGCGTCACATCCCATAACCAGGTGACGATTGTTGCTGATGCATTCTTCCACAATCCGCCTCATCTCAGTGGTCGGCGGTGGTTCTGGTGCATCATATGGGAGGTACGCAGATGCAAGCGTCATCGTAATGTTACCATTACCGGCTTGCAGTTGTACCTCTGTTACGGCTGTGTCTCTAGAACAAAGTTGTGAAATTTTCAGTGATTTAATACTGTTACTGACATATATACAAGCCCTAGGATTGTTACTGCCTATATCGTAAATCAACTTACCTCTTGCAGTGCTCATCCCCATTACACGGCTGCCAACGGTCCATGGTTCTTGAATAAGAACTACTCCTATGTTGTCAGCCAGTATCTTCTGGCAGAGTGTAGCCGTTGCTGCTCTGCTGTGATGGAGATTTATCTGAAGCACTGCAGTCATCTATTGAGGACCTTTTCCCTGCAGCTTGAAGGTAATCCTCTCGCAGCCCACGAATGGGCGCATCGCAAGAGCCTTCAGCTTAACCAGAGAGTCCTCGTCGATATGGAAGACCAGGAATTGACCGTTGGGGTTTGTATTCCCTCCAACAATCGTCCAGTGGTCTGTGTCCAAGTCACTCTGGTTCTTCAAGGCTTCCAGAAGTTCCTTGGTATCATCGATTTCAACGGTCTTGGGCACAAAGGTAGTGACCATGACCATTTTAACAAGGGTCCTAGCTGGCCCTGTCTTCAGTTGAATACCCTGAAAAGGGTTCAACTCCAGGACTTGTTTCTCCAGCCACTCCTTTGTCGTGGAGTTAGTGCAACCCACCACCAATGCACCTCCCTCCACGTGGCAACTGGACATTCTCACGTCTTTGCTTTTCATAGCACGTTTGCCCAGCTCCCTCTTCAAGCACTTAGCTTCATCCTCCGTGAGCTTAGTTGCTGGGTGATCTTGTCTGACCACAGCAATCTTCTCTACAGAGATCTTCTCCGCATACGTCTCGGCCCCTCTAGCGCAGCTAGGGGTCTCGTCATGCCCTTTCCTTCTCTTGTCTGGGTTACCTCGGCTTTCGGGTGTCAGCTGCGAATGCAACCTCTTCACACCCACTCCAGAGGTAGTCTGGCCAGAAGATCCAGGGGCATTACCGCGCTCACGGTTTTTTCCTCCCAGACCTTCTTCCTCTCGCTCCTAGAAAGGATAGGCTCGCCTCTCGCGAGGGCCTCCTCTATCCTTTTCTTCCTTAACTCACTTCTGGAGAGCCTCTTCTTTGGTGCCGGCTTCTCCTCAGAGTTCACTTTTTCCTCATCGGATATTAGAAGTGCTTCTTCCTCCATAGCAACTATGTCGGACACTCTCATTTTTTCGATTGGCAAGTCTTCTGGATTCACATCCACCCCGCCAACCTGTAACATATGTGACTTTTTTGATTCATCATCCATTTTGTTCCCACGAGAACCGGGTTTTGACAGTCCATCTCCCCAGTGACCCGAATAGGGAGATAAGGGTAATACAACTGGGTTTCCCCTGGTTCCCAGAGGGCTCCGTTAATGACATTGAATATACCCCCAATGCCACGAGACCATCAGCACGGGTCGCATAACACTTTAGCCTAGGGTTCGCAGATCCCCATCCTGGTCAATCTGACCGGTTTCAGGGCATCCAGTGAAAGCTGCCAGCATAACTCATACTGACAGCTGACCCTGGTACTGATAGCGCTGCTGCCCACCATCAGAGAGTCATTCGGGACTCCAGCCTAGATCCGCCGGGATTAGTAGAAGCAGGGCCACCAACGTGCAGGTTGTAGTTAACTACACAAGGCATGACCTGAACGACCTCTCTTATGAGACCGCCCAAGCCCTACCTACTCCCGGACGGTCTTGAGTGCACTATGTCACCCCTACGAATGAAGTAGTCCCCAGGTTTCAAATCCATGCAGCTTTGCGCTGTCCTGGGGACTGCCTCAATCATTTGGCCCCTTCTTAGGGCCTTTAAAGATGGCCGTACAAACTTTCATGATGAGGAACGGTAATGACTCAGCAATGACTTCAGATCATCGGTAATGACTGAAGGTCGCCCACTTCGTTCCTCATCATGAAAGTTTGTACGGCCATCTTTAAAGGCCCTAACCCATTTCTGAACCATTCCATCACTCATAATGTTTTCACCATACACTTCACTGATTTGGTGATGAATGTCAACTGCTTTGAAGCCTTGAACACAGAGAAACCGTATTACAGCACGCACTTTACAGTTGGCGGGATTCTCAATAGGTGGAGTCATTTTAAAATCACGCAAACAGATGTAGACTCGATCGGATGGTTCCGTAATGGCGTCTGTGGCTTCCCAACAGATATGGCTACACGGTGCGCATGCGCTAAACGGTGACCGCAGTGCTGCGGCGGCGTAATTTAAAAACGGTACTTACTTTAAAAACACGCCTCGTACATGTCTCTAACACTTTAGCAATAGTATTTAATAGAGATATTGGACGATATTGGTCCATGTTACTTCTGTCAGAAGATTTAAAAATTGGTACAATAATAGCTGATTTAAGCAATTTAGGAAATATTCCTTGCCTAATTGATAAGTTAAAAATATGAAGTAATACGTCACAAAGAATGTCAAGATTCCTCTTAAGTACTACTATCGAGATACCGTCCAGACCAGTGGAGTGTTTAGTAGGTTTTTTGTTTATCACAGTAATAAGTTCTTGTCGAGATATATTAGTCAGAGTAAACACAGAGTCAAGTTTCGTTATCTGTGACTGTGGGAACAAGTCCATGCCGAACGCACCTCTTATCAGCTGCTCTGGCTTGCCGGTGAAGTGATTGTTGAAAGCGTCGGCTACAACCTTCTCATTACCCTCAACAACTATATTACCCCCATCTATATTGATTTCTTTAATAACATCTTTTGAGTCTAATTATCGTTTTAACAACTTTCCAATAACATTTCGAATTCCCTTTAGCCGACTCTATTTTATTTGAATAATACCTAGTTTTTTCCTGTTGCTTAAGCTTTGAACACTCCCTGGAAAGTTTTTTATACTTATCAATTAAAATTAAACTTTTACAATTTTTTAATTTATTAAATAGTTTATTCTTTTCGTTAATTTTATTAATCAATGCATCAGATATCCAGGGCGTTCTATGTCTATTACAACTATTTATACATTTTAAGCTACTTGCTTGTTCCAAACAGTTATTATAAATACTATAAAACACTTGAAGTGACACATCAACGTCATCACACTCAAACACCGGCAGCCAGCTTTCCTCAGCTAATCTCCGGCTGAGCAATGCGTAGTCGACATACTTAACATATTTAGCCCTAGAGGTCATACGATCAAGCGTGTTTGAGACAATAAAGACACCATAATGATCAGAAAAATCAATTTTTTTAACTAAATACTTCAATTCTAACTTACTACTACATCTAATAAAAACATGATCCAAGCAACCTGATTGATCCCCTCTTTCCCAAGTAGTTTCATTTACATATGACTTAAACCCATTTGAAATTAAAATATTTAAATAATCGGTAATTGTGTTATTATGTAAATATTTAATTTTTATTTAAGTTCAAATAACTTAAATTTAAGTTGAAATATTTAAGTTCAAGTCACCAATTATAATTGTAGTTCTTTTACTTTGTTCGATTATTTTTTGAAAAGTGATTCTAAACTGTGAAAAATTAAAAGAACAATTCCTATACATTCCAATTATGTCCAGTTCAAATTTATTATTGTTAGAAAATAATGTTAGAGTAAGTTTAATAGCTTCAGCCTCAATATAAGAATATAACTTGTAAGTTGATGTGAAATTTTTGTGAACATAAATTATAACACCCCCTGATGCATTATATTGCCTGTCTTGGATAACTGCCTGATAATTTGGAATTTGATATTTATTTAATTCGTCATGTTTTATCCATACCTCTGATAAAATGGAGACCTCTAATGTTACACATGAAGACTCACTCAGGTGAAGATTCCTTTAGTTCAATTCAGTTCAATTCAAAATCTCTTTATTCCAATCATGTTACATACGTACAGGAATAGTGTCTTATTCTTAAGTTAGCCTAAATATTTGAAACATACATTAATTTAAGTTGGCATATTACATAATCTAATAGAGTTATTTGAGTAAAGTTATTAATAAAAAAAGTTCTTAGTTTCTATAGATTGGCAGTTTCATTTACACTTGATTTGTTAGCATAAATTCCTCAATGCTATAAAAAGGGTGATTTGTTAGGTAGGTTTTTAGGTGATTTTTAAAAGTTTTTGTATTACATTCTTTTTTTATATGACCAGGTAATTTTGATAAAAAATGCTGCCCGATGTAGTTTGGTTTTTTTTTGTAAAATTCTAAATTTGGGGTTTTGGTAATTGTTAAAGTGCAATTTCGGGTATTATAATGATGTGGTGCTCTGAGTTCTCGTTTTGGTAATTCTGTTGCTGTAAAATGTAAAATAGTTTGATAAATATATAGACTGTAAACAGTCATGATACCCAGCTCAGCAAATTTACCCTTGACAGTGTCATCCCACTTGAGCCCCAACATGATTCGTATGGCCTTTTTTTGGGCTATTAATATTTGGTCCATCTTTGCTTTAGTAGCAGAACCGTACAGTACAATGTCATACTCCACATGGGATTGGATCAGTGAGAAGTATATAATTTTAAGGGTTTTAAGTGTACAGATTAATGACATTTTCTTTAGAGCAAAAATACCAGTTGATATTTTTTTCAAAACTTTATCTACATGTAGATCCCAGTTTAGATTTGCATCTATTACTAGCCCAAGAAAGGTTGTGTATTGTGTTTGCTTAATGTTTTGATTATTTATGAAAATTTGGGGTTTTGTTTTAAAATTACATTGCTTAGTGCTAAAGGAAACAAAATTTGTTTTATTTATGTTAAGGAGTAAATGCTTTTCACCCAGAAATTGATTTATTTGTTCTAAATCATTAATAGCAGTAGTTTCAATGTCATTTTCATTTTCCCCTGATACCAAATAATTGGAATCATCTGCAAACAAATATATTCCAGCTCTTCTCCCACCAATCACATCAGGGAACCCCTTTAGATAACAAATAAACAATAGAGGTCCCAAAACAGATCCCTGCGGGACACCATGAGCTGTTCTCTGAAGCGATGATTTATTATATTCATAGTGGTTTTTAAAATTTTTACTTTTTAATTGAACAAATTGAAATCTATTTGTGAGGTAGGATTTAAACCAAGTTAGTTCTTTTCCTTTGATGCCAAGGCCACACAAAACCCGCAGTAGGCTCTCATGGGAAACACTGTCAAAGGCACGGCTAAGATCCATGAATACTCCAGCAACCGATCGCCCCTCGTTTATAGAATTAATTATTGACTCTACAAAGTCTGTTGCAGCGGTCACTGTGGATCTACCAGGACGGAAGCCGTGTTGTTCTCCATCCAGTAGGTTATTTTCCTCTAAAAAGCTGAGTAATTGGTCTTTTACTACACGCTCATATATTTTAGAAATAGTTGGCAGTAAACTGATAGGACGGTAACTCTTTACATCCCGAGTATCACCCTTTTTATACACTGGTACAATCGTAGCTATTTTTAGCTTATTTGGAAAAATTCCAGTAATTAGAGAGGAGTTTATGAGATGTGTCAGTGGCTGTAATAAATGGTCTATGCCTTCTTTTACTAATTTGACTGGTATCTCATCATACCCTGATGAGTTCTTATTTGGGAGTGCCATTATAATTTCTTTTAATTTTTTTTCTTCAATGTATTTAAATCTGAAAGTTTTATCTGTACAATTTAATGTTTGAGAACTGTGAACAGGTTGACTATTTGTTTTTAAATTAGGCAGAATTAAACTATCAACAGCATTAATAAAGAAATTATTAAATAGAGAACACACTTCTTTGGCATCCGAAATTTCATTTTCCCCATCAAAGATTACTATATTATTGAATGATGTATTTTGTTCTTTGCCAATTTCATTGTTGATTATTTGCCATGTAGTTTTATTCACGTTTGAAGAGTTTTGAATTTTGCTTTCAAATATACCTTGTTTCTCTAAGATAATAGTTTTGCGTAACAATTTTTTCTTTGTTTTTATTTTATTTCGTAATTCTGTATTATTTCTATCAGTTCTCAAACATTTACTCATTTGTACAATATCTGACCTGACTTGCCTAACGTTACTGGTCCAGTTTGGCTGTGAATTATTTTTAATTGTAACTTTACTTTTGGGAAAACATATGTTAAAGTAATACATTAGAGTTTCATGAAATATGTCGTACTTGTCCTCAACCCTTCCCTGGTAAACATTTAGCCACGATTCTTTAGATATTAGGAATGAAAATGTTCTAATATTTTCTTTGGTTATTTTGCGAGTTATTTTTGTAGGTTTTTTTTCTACTTTTTTAGGTAATAGATTTTTTATTTCTAATAACTATGAGTCATGATCCGATAACTCACTGATTATACCTGATATGATAAGTTTTGTTTTATCAATATTAGTCACAAAATTATCTATACCACTCTCACTTGTTTCTGTGACTCTTGTAGGAAAATTAACCATGTATTGCATGTTGTGCATTTTAAGTATATTTTTAAATTTTGATAGTGTATTTGATGGAAGTAACACATCTATGTTGAAATCACCTGTTACCACAACCTGAGGACAAATATTACATAATATTCCTAATAATTTATCTAATTTCTCCAAGAATATAATGTCGTTTTGTTTAATAGGTGAGTGATAAACACATGCTAATACAAAAGTTAAAGAGTTAGTATAAATTTTAACGACACAGCATTCAAAAATCTTTTCTACAATTAACTCTTCAATATTTTTAATAGTAAGCCTTTTTGCCTTAATCTTTTCTGACACAAATATAACTACTCCACCTCCACTTGTAGACTTTCGACAATAGTGGCTAGTAGTATTATACCCACATAACTTAATACAATTTATTTCTAGATCAGAAACATTGGTTTCGCTTAGGGCTATTACATGTGGGTTATTTTCTTCCATTACCAATTGTAGAATATCTTTTTTTTGATTAAGATTCTGGATATTTTGATGGATAATTTTTATATTACTTTGGTTTGTATGAAATTTTGATTTGGTAAAGTTAGCCTCATCTGTATGGTTCGGTTTGAGATAAGTTGTTAAATTTAATTTGGATGTAGTATGGTTTCTAGTGCTGAGTTTAAAGGAACTATTGGTAGTTTACTTGCAACATTTTCTAAGGGCTTACATTCTAATCTATTATCTAAAGTTCTATGATTATACTTATTACTTATAACACCAGTTAGAACATGAACATCATTTACCACATTTATTGACTCACTATCACACACAGCACTGTAAGAGTGACTTGTAATCTCCACTACACCAGACACAGACTCGGCGTGGCTGGACTCAGTAATGGATGCTGTATTTGGAGCCGTCATCAGTGGAGGGAATTGCATCATAGATTCAACATAAATTGATGGCTTGGAAGTCTTCATATTCAGGTTTGTTGGTGTCATTTCAGGGGCAGATTCCTTCGGGGTGGAGGTGGCTGTGTTGTCCCGTTGGAAATCTTGAGAAACCTTATGCTTCTTTAACTGAAAGGCAATGGATTGCTGCTGCTTCATTTCTTCATTTGAGGAGTTAGAACTTGATGAGTTTAAGACCTTCTTTGTCATAATTCCACCCTTTAGGAGGATTTCTTCAAGCTGATTTGCAACATTGATAGCCAGCTTTGATTTTCCTCTGTGATTTATGTGCAGTCCGTGTTGTGTATAGTGAGATCTGTTAAGTATTATGTCCAGGTCAATTAAGTGTACAGAATCAAGGCGGGTTACTAGTTCACGGATGTAATCATTAGTGTTATCAATTTGTGCATGAGAGTGGTCTATAACAGGTAGGTCATATCTTGTGGGTATTGTACTTAGCAGCACTGGTACCTTTTTGCTTAACTCAACAATTTTACCTTCCAAAGTAGAGTACAGTGGTGACAAGTTCCCCCTGATGGTGTCATTTGTGCCGCCTAGCACTACGATGGCATCACTCTTCGTGTGTTCTGCAGTTTCAGCTACTTGGAGAAGGCCGGCATTAGGCATCACAGATCCAGTTACTAAAAGACCACCTTGATCAAGATTTTCTACTTTTTGTGCCAGTCCTCTTCCTTGACTGTCAGTATAGAGAGAAACTCTCAACTTACTTCCTGCTATTTTTTTAAACTTATACTTTTTTTTCTCTTTATGGTTTTCCTGAGGCTTGAATAACTTTACTTGAGAGGAGGTATGATTCATAGCGAGTGTGTCACAATTTTCAGAGAGTGGTGAATATCTGTTTGATGTGGAAATGAGGGGTGGATTCATTTGGGTAAAGTTGTTGTATTTTTTAATTCTACTATGAGTTTTCCTTGTTGCTGTCCTCCATTTAAAGGTTTCTAAAATAGTATCTGTTTCTTTATCCTTTAGTACAGGTTGTGTTATAGTTGTTGTTTCCACAATATTATTTAGCTTTAGGTTCAGTGACTTATTTTCCATTATTAACGAGTCCAATTGATTTTGGAGTTTTTTGTTTTCCAACTCAATATTTTGATAGGTAATCATGTTCTTTACTGTATCCTAATTAATATGTAAGTATTGATTTTTGTGGAACATAAGAGCAAGTTGGGATCTTTTGGTAAGTATCAAGGATTGTGGAAGTGGTAGTAGCATTATTTCCAGATTTTCAACAGTCAAGTCACTGTCGTTTTTTATTACTCTAGATGCAATGATGTCTGTCGTTATCAGCATGTGAATACCACAATCATTATTATTTTGTTGTGGAGTTTTTATCGACATTACGTTAACATGACTAGTTTTATAAAAAGCAATAAGTTTCTCTGAAACAGATTGGGCATGCTGGAGATTGAGATTGTTTTTAGAGTCCACATGGTAGAACTTTTGCATTCTTTGTTCCCATATTAAAAGGCTCCAGTGGGAGCCTGAGCCTCCTATTTCCTGTACGTTTAGGGAGTTATTTATCGGGAAAAAAACAATGTTCTTTTCTTGTAGTTTTAGTGGTCTTAGGACATCTTCAAAGTCATTTAGACATTTAATTGCTAGAGTAACTACGGGGTTCATAAACAGAACATTACTATTACTTCGAAGTAGCTTGCTATTCAATAGGTCAAAGTACATTCGCACTAAATCGTCAGTAACCCATTTCGACTCTAAAAGTGAGAGAGGTATGCTGTTACTTTCAATCAAAGAAACTTCATCTATCAGATTTGAATCAATTTGAGTGGAAGTTGATTCTTTAAATAAAATCTCATTCTCAGTTGTAGTTTAATTTAAAGTGAATGAACAGTTATTTGTTACATTGTTATTTACAATTGATGCATTATTTGGTGATAAAGGGGTAGAACTATTTGGCTCAAAATTGCTAGATTTCCTTTTTCTTTTCTTTTTTATTTCATTTTCAACCTCCGTTAATGCTAAAAGGAAGCTTTCATTGTCCATGAGTTTCCCATGACAAAACTCTACTTTTGATTCTTCAAACAGATGCAAATCATTTTGTTTACACAGTCCTGTTTGCTGTGTCCCAAAAAAAAGAACATGATAAACTAAAGTTTTTTTCTTTCTTTCTTCAATTTTTATTATTTTAGCAGGCCAAGCAGAATGCCCACGAATTTTTGCAAATACATAGTCACCTTCTTTATAATTTAATTCAATCTCCTTTTTTACTGTAGTTTTATTCTTATTATTCATTTTCAACTGAATGCTTACATAAAAATCCAGTTATGTGTAGTTAAAAATAATAAAAGAATTAACAATTTGTAAAATAAAATTAAAAATATAAAATGAATGAACTTCTCTTTATTATTTTCCAATTGCCATTATTATCTTTTTTTTAATACTGTAGTACACTCTTCTTTTTTATTTTTATAAACTCAAACAATCTAATATAATTAAGACTGGTAGTAGTTATTTAATAGAAGTTGAAGTCAATTGGTTGTCTGATAAACAAGAGGCACTGTCAGGCCTTGGTTGTCAAAACAGTAGGTTCAAATTGGCTAGACTGATAAGATGAGCCCCAGTCAACTCTGCTATTCATTGATTATTTTCATGTTGAATATTGTTGAATATCAGTTTGACAGGAAATGATGTTGGTCAAATGGTTAACTTCCTGTCTGTCTTATTAATAAAATTTGTAGACAACCTTTTTGAAAGTCCAATTCTAAGTCATTTATAAAAATTGTTTGTGTTAACACTTTTTTGTGGTGAGACCTTCAGTTTAAGGACATTTTAACAATGTTTAAGCCAATTCCAGTGTTAAATAAAAACATGTGCTTTTTCAGCTCAGAAAAGTGTAAGTTTTTAGATGTTAATTATTTGTTTTCTTATAAAAATGTCAGTCAAAGTTTATGAATGAGTTTCTTAACTATACTTTACCAAACACTTTACACATAATTTTAGAACTTTAACACCAATATATACATATAACTTGAAAAAATTAATCACTGAAATTATTCACAGGTATATACTTTTAACCTAAAAACACTTAATCAGTTTTGAGGTTAAAAGTTGTAATCATTGTTCCTATAAAACTGTATAGAAGAGTCATTTAACAATTCATATGAGGACTCACACAGGAGAGAAACCTTTTGGTTGTAGTCAATGCCCTTATAGAAGTATACACAAGCATCATCTGAAGTTACACATGAAGACTCACACAGGTGAAGATTCCTTTAGTTGTAGTCATTGTTCCCATAAAACTGTAATTAAGAGTAATTTAACACGTTGACTGCAGACTACTTCTTTATACGTAGTGGTGGCGCTGCGCGCGTAGCGGACTACTTCTAAATTGTCGGCACCAAAATGCACACAAAGAACGGCACAACAAGCGGTGAGTGGCACAAGGTTCCCGGGCAACGGCTAGCCTCACGCTGAACCAATATCGTTGAAGCGGGAGGGGTACTTCTTTAGAAGTAGTCCGCTACGCGCGCTGCGCCACCACTACGTATAAAGAAGTAGTCCGCAGTCAACGTGTTAACAAGTCATATAAGGACTCACTCAGGAGAGAAACCTTTTGGTTGTAGCCAGTGCCCTTATAGAAGGAAACACAAATATAGTCTAATGTTACACATGAAGACTCACTCAGGAGAAGATTCCTTTTAGTTGTAGTCAATGTTTCTATACAACTGTATATAAGAGTCATATAACAACTCATATGAGGACTCACACAGGAGAGAAACCTTTTGGTTGTAGCCAGTGCCCTTATAGAAGTAAACACAAATATAGTCTCATGTTACACATGAAGACTCACTCAGGAGAAGATTCCTTTAGTTGTAGTCAATGTTTCTATACAACTGTATATAAGAGTCATTTAACAACACATATGAAAACTCATACAAGAGAGAAACATTTTGGTTGTAACCAGTGCCCTTAAAGAACTAAACACAAATATAGTCTAATGTTACACATAAAGACTCAGGAGAAGATGCCTTTAGTTGTAGTCATTGTTTCTATAAAACTGTAAATAAGAGTTATTTAACAAGACATATAATGACTCATACAGGAGAGAAACCTTTTGGTTGTAACCAGTGCCCTTATAGAACTAAACACAAATATAGTGTAATGTTACACATGAAGACTCACTCAGGAGAAGATTCCTTTAGTTGTAGTCAATGTTCATATACAACTGTAGATAAGAGTAATTTAACAACACATGAGGACTCATACAAGAGAGAAACCTTTTGGTTGTAGCCAGTGCCCTTATAGAAGTATACACAAGCATCATATGAGGTTATACATGAAGACTCACTCAGGAGAAGATTCCTTTAGTTGTAGTTAATGTTCATATACAACTGTAGATAAGAGTAATTTAACAACACATATGAGGACTCACACAGGAGAGAAACCTTTTGGTTGTAATCAATGCCCTTATAGAAGTATACACAAGCATCATCTGAGGTTATACATGAAGACTCACTCAGGAGAAGATTCCTTTAGTTGTAGTTAATGTTCATATACAACTGTAGATAAGAGTAATTTAACAACACATATGAGGACTCACACAGGAGAGAAACCTTTTGGTTGTAATCAATGCCCTTATAGAAGTATACACAAGCATCATCTGAGGTTACACATGAAGACTCACTCAGGAGAAGATTCCTTTAGTTGTAATCATTGTTCCTATACAACTGTAAATAAGAGTAGTTTAACAACACATATAAGCAGGGCCGCCCAGAGACTTTTGGTGGCCCCGGGGCAAAGTTTACCATGTGGCCCCTTCCTTCACTTCAAAATAAATTAATTTAATTACTCTGATTGTCAAATATACTATAATTGATATTTTACTTTTAGCACATTCTACGATATTCTTACCATCTCTTTCGTTAGATTACTATTGTAATTAAGATTCATGGACGTTTTCTCAGGGCTAGCTGCGAAGCTCCGGTAAGTTTTTCTCTAATTGTCATATACTTTTTAAACATTTCCTTAAGTATTACCGCTACAATAACATCAATCTCTTATAACAAAACTGCTATTCTTTAATATTAAATAAATAATAACGAAACAAGCAATGCTACAGTCAGTTGCATAGGCAGTTGCATAGTTGGGTGCAGCAGCTCTTCGATTGCCAGTTGAGGAGCCATCCTCGCCAATGATATTAGCTGTGGGTGAGGGAGGGAGGGGCCAATAAATTTGTATAGGCCACTTGGCTTCGCTAGCTAAAGAGCAAGTGGCCGACTGTTCACGAAGTAAAATAATTTGGCGAGCGCGAACATCTAGTGCTTCAAAAACAGTCAACTGAGAGTTGAGGTTATGTTATTGTTTTCAAAACAGGTTGTAGACCAATGGGTACTAGCTTATTGATGTTGGACATTAAAATATCTAGTTTATATTCGTGATTTTAGTTTGTCTTTGTGCTAAACTTTAAACTATTCAATTTTTATTTAACAGGCATAAAAGGCATTTTGTACCAACTCAATTTTCTCAGCATAAAACATAGTAAAATTTATGTCTGTCAAATTGGATACTATATCATTGATGTACATCACAGTCTACATGTCCGTACAGTGACAGTGGTATTGACACACCCATTCACGAAC
>JAQJVL010008503.1:0-19534 GCA_035578905.1 Stictocephala bisonia
TGTTGGGGTAAGGATTCAAAGAACCCAAGAGGCAAGATGCTTGGGGTCCACCTTGATCGCCTAGCACCGTACCATGGAGCGGAAGCTGATCGGGCCCGAATCAGCCTTAAGGAGGGGGCAGTGTGGACATTCCGATGGGCCTCTATCCTGGGAACCGGTGATGCAGAAGTAATGGATGGGTCGCTGACCACCTGCCCTGCTTGTTTTACAACCTTTGGGGCACAATGGCTTACGCATGAACGCCCCTTTAACCTCTTCAATAGACTTCTAGAATCTTCTGGGTTGACGAGCCAGCTCTGTCATGGAACTTCGGACGCAGGGGGATTCAAGAAGCTTCTAGATGGAGACCTGCAGGTATAAAACGGCCCGGATACCAGCGCCAGTCAGTCATCAGTCAGTCAGTCAGTCAGTCAGTCAGTGAGTCTAGAGCCTACAGCCCGGGTGTGTGCAGCGACAGTGAGCGAGTTCTACAGTGCGAGTGAAGTGTCCGAGTATAGTGAAGTGGTCTACGGAGAAGTTACCGTGAGTGGTTCGTTGTGGGGATCAACGAAGGAGCAGTGCGGTACTTGTGGACGACTTCTGAAGGGAAAACTGAAGAAACTGTGAGTGAACTGTTAGCTTTGGACTGTAGGTAGTAGGGAATCTAGTAAAGTCAATTAGTAGTCAGTAATTGTAAATAATTAGTAGAGAATCTAGGAAAGCCACTTTATAGAGCTAGGAATTGTAATTAAAAAGAAGGGAATTTAGTAAAATCACTTTGCAATTAGTAGTTGTAATTGATTACCATTTATTGATGCCATCTAAGATTGTAATTATAAATTTAGTTTAACTGTAACAGTAGGCCTAATAGTAAATTGTACTTTTCACAATAGTTTTAAGTTAAGAATTAATCCATTTAATTATAATAAGTTTAATTTTATATATTCAATAAATTTAGTAATTGTTTAGTATAAACGTGTTGCTTATTTGTAAAACCCACATAGTGATTAATTATTTATAAATTAGGACGTATAAAAAAACGTCACAATACTCTATTCTTGGTATGAGATTGACCAAAAACTTCACAAGTAGCATTAACCTTCTGTATAAACCAGGAAGTGGTCCCAAGACTGAGCCTCCAGCAGATCCCCCAAAGTTATTATTCTGTTCTAGTAGTCAGTCAGTTAAGTCTTCATACTCTATTCTTGGTTTGAGATTGGCCAAAAACTTCACAAGTAGCATTAACCTTCTGTATATCCAGGAAGTGGTCCCAAGACTGAGCCTCCAGCAGATCCCCCAAAGTTATTATTCTGTTCTATTAGTCAGTCAGTTATGTCTTCATACTCTATTCTTGGTATGAGATTGGCCAAAAAAATTCACAAGTAGCATTAACCTTCTGTATAGCCAGGAAGTGGTCCCAAGACTGAGCCTCCAGCCAAGAACCCCCGGGAAATTTTTATTTTTTCCTGTTCAATTAGTCCCATTTTTCCCTTAAATACCCCTATTCTTGGAATAAATTTGACCAAAAACTTTCACAAGAAACTTAACCTTCTGTAATAGCCAGAATGGCCCCAAAGATTTGAGTTCCCAGCAGATCCCCAAAGTTTTTATATCTGTTCTTTTAGCCCATCAGTTATGCCCTTAAATACTCAAATTTCTTGGTATGAGATTGACCAAAAACTTCACAAGTAACTTTTAACCCTTTTCTGTTTTGCCAGGAAGGGTCCCAAGACTGACCCTCCACAATCCCCGAAAGTTTTTAAATTCTTTTTTAAAGTAGTAAATTTCAGGTTATGTTTTTTCATACCCAAAATTTTTGGGGAAATAAAGATTAAACCAAAAAAAAGGGAAATACCTTTAATATTTTTTCAGCAAAATAACCCCAATTTTCCCCACAAGGCTAAGGATTTTAAAATTTTAAGAAATTAATTAAAAAAACCACTAATGGTTTAACCCAAATTTTTCAATTAAGAGAGGGGGTTTGATATTTGAGACTAAATGTTTTTCAGCCCCAGATCATGCTAAAGGGCAAACAAAAAAAGGCCCTCTGCTTTTTTATGAAAAATATTGAATTATCAATGTCAAAATCTTGAATTTTTAAAATAAGACCCAAATCTTTGGTCTAAAGAACCCCCTTTTTTTAATTAGTTTATCAGCATTTGGTTTATCCAGGGGCCATTTCAGTGCTTGACAATACAAAATTAAAGGGGGACCCGGGGATAAGTTAAGTTTTTTTCTGTTCTGGTCATATACAAAAATCCTGAGTCTAAATATATTTTTAAGTCGTTTTTCCTTTTAAAATTTTTTCGGGATTAAATATTTGTGTATTGTTAAGTATTTTTTAAACATAAAACAGCTAATTAGTTTTTTTTTATATGATGGTAAAATTTTTTAAAATTAAAAAATTAACTATAACAAAAGACTTAAAATTAGAATTAATTTTTTTTAAAGAAAATGGGAAAAAATTTTAAACATTTTTTTAAACTCTAACTTAATGCAATTTAATTTGTTGTTAAAAAAAAATTTTTATTTCAGAAAATTTATTGAAGCATAAACTTTTAAAGACAACAAAAAGGAAAATTTACCTTAGCTATTTTAAAAAATATCCACCATCACTTTTTTTGGCTGTTTTTTAGACACCCAAAAATATCTTTTAAATTTTCTTTTTAGCTCCCAAATAAAAAATTTTTAAATTTTAAATTTAACCCAACTATGGGCAAAAAAAAAACCCCTTTCTAGGGGCACCCCCCTTTTTTCCTATGTTTTCAAGGTTATTTTAAAAAAATTTTTTAAAAAAATTACTTCTAATTTTTTAATTTTGGTATTATTTTACATCAATTACTTGAAAAATTTCTGTTTTATTAAATAAAAAAATAAAAATGATAAAAACATTTTTTAATTTTTTTTTTTAAATCAAAAAATTTAAAAAAAAAAAAATGTTATCAAATTTCTTTTTTTGGGGGGGCCCCCTACCGGAAAAAGGAAATTGTGCTTTAACATTTTTTTAAAAATTTCCCAAAGATAACAAGTTGTTCAAAAATATCATAATCTTTCAGCCCAATATATAGTTTAAATGGTTTATTCCCGGGGTATTTAAAACATTTTTTAACAACAGAACCAAAAAATATTTGCATTGTACTGAAAAATTGATTTTTACTTGGGAAACCCAGGGTTTAAATTTGGGTGGTTAACAATTTTTTATAGTTTCTAATAAACTTAAAAAACACAGTTTTTTCACAAAAACGTCAAGTTATTTCACAAAACAATTAAAATAAAACATGGGCATAAAAACACGTCAAGATAGAATAAAAACGAACAGTTTACTAACACAAAAACAACAACAATATGGCAAAATAAAAAATAGTAAAAAAAGATTTCTCTTCTCTCCATCAAGTTGTCATATAATAAAACTTTTCGAAAACCTGATATCTTCGATAGGAAAATTTAAACCGACTTTCGAAGGAAACCCAAATTTTTTCCCGTTGAGATAAGAAATCTATAACTTTTTCTTTAACGCAATATTCGTTTGCAAAAAACTTTGAACCGTCCGAAAAGGGAGGGTCACCACTTGTTAAAAGTGATAAAACCGTCCGAAAAACGGGGGGTCCCCCACTCTTTGGGTTAAAGAATGGCTAGGGGGGAGAACAAAAAAAAAACAAATTTGTAAAAACAATGGTAAAAATTCCTTAAAATTAAACAAGAAGAAAATTTAAAATAAATTACATAAAATACAATAAACCCATACATATCATTATTAAAATTTAAAATTTTATTATTCCAGCATATTGACCCAAAAATAATTTTAAATTAAAATGCAATCAGTACAAAAAGCCGTCAAAAAATTGTAACGTTCTGGGATGCATTGTAAAAAACTAAACTTTGGGTTTATGAGGAATTAAAATAAAAACCTATCTTACAGTCCGGAAAACTAAAACCCCAAAAAAGGCAGAAAACGAATGAATCAAGAGCCCTTCCCAAACAAGCAAAAAAAAAAAATTGGTTTTTGAAAACTAAGAATGCAATTTTAAATTTAAAAGGAATTTAAGGAAATTTAACTATAGGAAAAAAACAAATTTATTACATTTAATTTTTTACACTTTTTTCCAACCCCATTTTCTTAGAAAAAAAATATTTTATTCCCCAGCCAATAACAAAAAACTTTAAAAAAAAAAATTTAAAGTAAAAAATTTTTTAAAACCAAATTTTTTTTAATAAAATTATTTATTTGGGGCCCTTTTTATATACAAAAAATGAAAAAATTAAAGGGCCAATTTTTAATAAAATAATTTTTTGAAGTTTTTAAAAAAATTGTTATAGCAAATTAAATTTAAATTTTGTACAAACAATAATAATTAATTTGAGGATAAAGACATTTTGGGGGTTTGAGTCCCGGGCCCATGATATCAAGTAGGGCAGTAAAAAGAAATATTCACAAAACTTTAAATGCTGAATTGAGCTTCCCCTTTTTTTTCTCCCTACAATCAACTAGAATTTTAGTCACTTTTTAAATCAGTTTTTAAAAAAATACCCAATTTTTTATTTTTTTGAAACTACACAAATTTAAAAGTTTTTTCCCTTTAAAGGGTCCCCAAAGCCCCCAATTTTGTCTATATTCCCATTCTGTAAGGGGTTGGGGGACTTGTAAATTCCCTTTTGGGAAGTTTTTCTGATATCCATCACTCTTGAATTACTTACTTACTTACTTTTTTCCGGGAAACCCCGTTTCCCGTCAATCCTGGGTCGGGTTTTCCCCCAAGCCCTCCATCTTCTCCTGTCCCCCACAAACTCCTCTCCCCCCCCACCACTTCCCCCCACCCACCCCCTCTCTTTTTTCCCCGTCTGTCCTCACTCCATCCACCATCTTCTTCGGTTTTGGGCTTCCCCCCTGGGCCCCCTTCCCTCCATTTCCCAATTTCCCCCATCTTCCCGGCAACCCTCTACACTCAATCCTTTTTAACGTGACCAAACCCAAACCCCAACCTGCTTGTTCCCCTCTTTCTCTTATACTCCTCCTCCACTACATTTTCCTTTCCTTATCTCACTAATTTCCCAATTCCCATCTCTTTGAAATTCTTTCCCCCCAAATAGCTCTCAAGAACCCCCATTTCCCCTGCCTTACTCCCACTCCCCTCCCTTTTCTGACATCCGCCATGGGCCCCCTTTTTGCCGCCCTTTAATAAAATTTTAGGCCCCATAGGGAATTCTTGAACAACTTACCTTGGCCCCCCTTGGTTTCCTCTTTTTCCCCTACTAGGTTTTCACCGTCCGGAAGAATCCCGCTCCCCTTCCTAATCTGGGCATTTATTTTCCCGTTCCAATTTTTTCCATCAAATTTACCCCAACGGGTTTCCCAAAGGGATTTGAAAATCATCTACCTTTTTTATATACTTCCATCTACCAATATATCCCTTCCCTTTCCCAAAAATGTGTCCCCTTCCCCACTAACCCCCTTACCCTTTACTTTTTTCCTTGCTTATCCCAGCCCCCTCTCCCCCCATTTTTCCTACTCCCCCTTGTCCAGTTTCTTTTTTGTATCTCCTCCCTGTTTTCTCCCCCACACCCGAATACGTCAGCAAAAAATCATTAAAACCCCATCTCTTCATTTGTCTCCTCTTTAAATTTTTTCTCAAACATTATCCCCCAAAACTAAAATTTAAAAAAAATCGGGGAAAAGAACACTCAAACCCCGTTTTTTAGCCCTTTCTTTACCTTTAACCATTTTTACCATCACAAAATCCTAACTCTTTCACTCGAGCACCCTATAAAAATTTTCCCTTTTCCCATTTCATCATATTTTCTGTAAATCCTATTTTTTTTCCATTCTCTCGCCATATACTTTTTTTTCTTAACAGAATCGTAGGGTTTCTCGACATCTAAAAACAAACCAAATATTCCCCTTTTTTTTGGAAAATTTCCCCCGTGCTTTTTTAAACCCTTTTTCCTCCCTGCAAAAAACAAAAACCCAAACGGGAAATTCTTCCCTTTCCCAAAAAACCCCTGGGTTGGGGTTCCCTCCCCTATCTGGTCCACTATCACGTCCTTAAACCGTTAAAAAAATTTTTTTAAATTTTTTTTGGCAACAAGGGCTTAGTAATGTTACTCCTCTATATTCTTTGGGATTTGTCTTCTACGTTCCCCTTTTTGTGTAAATTTTTATTATTTCACCCCTTTCCCCCAGTCCCCAGGCACCTTCCTTTTCCCCCCTACGCATTTTGAAGAATCTTCTTTTAACCCCAAGTAACCTCCCACTGCTCCCAAAGCCTTTACCATATCTGATGATACTTTCCCTCTGGTCCTTTGGGGTTTTTCCCCCTTTTTCATCTCTTTTTACCGCCTTTTCTATTTCCCTCCAACTTATCTCTTCCCCTCTCTCCCATTTGGGTCCCATTTTCGTCCATTCCTTTTTCTTTCCCCATAAAATTTTTCCTTCAACATTTTTTTGGAAATACCTTTTCCACAACTTTTTTAATTTCCCCCTCCTTCCAACCATGACTCCATTTCATTTTTCATTGTTTTTAGGGGACTTTTCGGTTTACCCCTCATTTTGTTCCTCATCCCAAAATATAGAACATTTTTTTTTTGTTTTGTCCTAAGTTTTTCCTCCCAACTTTTTCGGAAATTCTCCCCCTTCCTTTTTTCCTTTGCTCCTTTTAATTTTTCTTCCCGCATTCTCTCTTTTTTTTGGGCCCAAAAATTCATCTTTGTCTTCCTTTCGCTCTGGTTTTCCACCCCCTTTCCCCCCATGCCTTTTTTTTTCTCTTTTAACCCCTTTAAAAGTCTCTTCATTCCCCAACTTGTTTTTTTTTTCTCTTTTTTTCCCCCTTTTTTCCCCCCCACTTTCCTTTTTGGACTGCCCTTTTCATTGTGTCCTTGAAAACCCATTTCCCTTCCTCTTCCAGCCCCCCTACCTCTGTTTCTGGGGAAATCCTTTTTTACCATATTTCTTAAAATTTTCCTTCTTCTGCTCCTCCTGCAAGGTTTTTCCATCCCTTTTTTTCTTTTAACTGGGTTTTTTTCCCTTCCCGCTCTCTTTTATTTCCATTCTAAAAAACCCCCCAAACCCAAAATCTAAAGGTCCCCCCCTACGCTTACCGGGTGGAAAAACACCTTCACAAACCCAATGATTTTTTTTCTCCCCCTTCTCTATCTGTTATTAAAATAACAAAATTTCACTTTTTTCTACCCATCCCAACTAACCTGTTAAATTTTATGGCTCTCCCCTTTTTAAATTTCCCAAATTTCCCCAATTTTTTCCAAAAGCATTTCCCTTTTGGGACATGTCCACATCGTCTTCCTTCCTCATTTCTGTTTCCAAAAACCCCAAAAAATTGGGCCCCAAAACCTTTCCCCAAACCCTCTTCTGTCGGCCCCCCAAACCCCCGGGATTTAAATCCCCCATTAATAAATTTTTCATTTCGTAAATTTGGGCCTTCCCCTTTTTTCTTCAAAAACCTTTTCCCTTTTTTTCCTCTGAACATCCCGTCCCGTGGGGCATACACCGCATTATTTTAATTTTCCTTGTTTTTTTGGTTTTTTAATCCTAACGTCACATTCTATCCGATATTAAAAAATTTCCCCTTCGTCAAACACTCCTTTATCCCCCTATTAAAAACCCTTTCTGGCCCCAAACCATTTTTTTATCTTCCCCCACTCCCGTAAAAGCCATGTCCCTCCTCCTCAACTCTCTACTTCCCGCCCCTTCCACTTTGTTTCACCCCAATCCCAGAATGGGCAAATTTTCCCCCTTTCCTGCACCGACCCCATCAAAATTTTTTTTTGTTTTTTTTTTCCCCCAAAACGGGAAGTATTTTTCAGTGTTCCCAAACTTTATCCTTTTTTTTTTTCCAAATCACGCCCCGTTACTTTCCCGTCCTTCCGGTGGGTTGTTTTTTGTTTTGAAAGCAAAATCCCAAATTTGCTTTTCGGGGTTGCTAGCCCCGACATAGCTGTTGTTTTTGGGACTCTTTTTAAATCTGGCTTCTACCCCACCAAGACCTTCCGGGTTGGGGGACCCCTACCGGGTAACAAGCAAACCGGGCCGGCCTAGGGTTTTCCGGGGGTTTTGGGAAATCACGCAAGCCCCCCCCCCACGGGGGCCCAAAAGGGAGAGGAAAACCTTCGGGTCTCTTGAATTACTAAATCTTTAAAATAAAGAGTATCTTTTTCATCTGAACAGTTCATTTGTTTTATACTGAAATCTTTTTCACAATTCGTTTTACATTTTATAGTGTGGTGAAGTATGGGTATTCAGCTAATTAAAACACTAAATATAAATATATTAATATTTAAAGTTAAAAACAAATATTTTCAAAATTATATACAAAGTATATCAGACCACCCATTTTGTGTGTGTGTGTGTGTGTGTATATATATATATATATATATATATATATATATATATATATATATATATATATATATATATAAAACTCTTGAAGGAATTGACTTAGGACTCAGAATATCTTTATTTGAAACAGAAAAACATCTGAATAATTGTATCAAATTTACATTCTTACATCTATCTTAAAAATATTACATACAAAGCCCTAAAAATAAAAGTAATAACAGTTGACACAAAGGCCTGTAGACTCATATCAACTGGCGAGTGAAGTTTAAAAAAATAAAATATGACAAGGTCGAAACTCTGATTTACTTTGTACTTAGTAGCAGAGAAGAACAACTGGGGTAAAGTTAGACAAGGTAAAGTTAATATTTTAGAAGTGGTTTGAAAACTTTTCGACAGGATGATCTGTAAGAACAACGTTTCCTTTTTAACCTCATAAAAAAGATATTTTCATGAAACTATTAAAAATACTATAACGATTAGGCCTATTGATTTTCACCTACATGTCTACACTCACATACCTGGAACAAATTGGTAAGCAGGAGTTAAAGCTCCGTTGTCATGTGGGATGTAAGAGCTTGCACCCTCTTGGCATTGCAGCTCTTGCACAGAACATGGTCATCCAAGGGGTAGCAGCCGCGACCTTCTGCTTCTGTAGATAACACTAACCCACAGTCCTGTTGACAAACAGATATAATCTAAAATGTAACACATTTTAAACAATGACTTCAATCATTCCTTGCTTTTTTTGGTGGTGATAGATTTATAATTGAGGGTAATAACAACCATTAGCAACTTAATTATTTCCCAACCTTGTTTATAACGCCCTGGTATTACATGAACTTGCATAATAGTAACACAATTAAAAACTTAATTGTAACAACTGAATAACAGTACACAAATCTATTGCTATAATAAGCTAATTCTACATATGTACAGAATGTATCAGATATGCATGGACATATTTCAGGAACTGATTCTGTGGGCCAAAATAAAGAAAAAATGTTCTAAAATAAACGTAAGTCCTAAAATGCTTCCTTACCCAGACATCCATCTTTTTTATTTTTTTACTAAATGATTTATAACTGTAGAACGACTCAACCAATAATGTTGAAATTTTGTATATTATTTAGAGATACAATGATCAAAAAATTACAAAAGTCATCACTCAAAAAGGCAGCCATACTTATTTTTAAAGTGAAATAACTAAAAAAAATCATACATTTCTCTAAAACTTATTAGGAATAACTTTTTGCAGTCCATTAAGTTTGTTTTCCAATGATTTAACAATCAATATGGGGTCATTCCATGTCAGATCAACACACTTAAAATTAAAATTTTACCTCACCATTTTAGATTTGGCTCAAATTTGGTACACTTATAGTAGGTGTTAAAACTAAACAAAATTCCAAATTTCAAATTTTTATCTCAAGCCGTTTCCGAAATATGGCTATGTAAAGTTTTCAAAAATTTGCCGAAAAAGGGTAAACGTACTTTTCTTAAATTGCTCTAGGACCTGCACTAATTGAGCTAGAGAGCTGGGAGTGGTGTAATTTTTCAGCATTTCACTTGCTCTTTCCATTGATGTATAACTTGACATAGGTTGTCAGAAAAAGTTTTTTGTCAAAATACAAGTTTGAATTTTGAGTTAACATTTTGTCAAAAAGTACATAATTTAAAATTTTCAAAAAAATTCCATAAATTCTAAGTACTTTTGTCTATCACATAGTAAAATATTATTATGGGATGATAATGGGTTCATTGTTAAAAAATAATATTACTGAAGCTGGTTTTTCCCTGAAACCCGTTTTGGTTGCAAGGCTGCTGTATACCTTTGAAACAGATAACCAGATATTTTTGCTTTAACCAAAATTATTAAAATATAGTTCTTAACTAATATGGCATAATTTAAAATATAAATAATTGGAAACATTAACATGAATACATAGGCTATATATTATTAAAAAATAATAATGAGGTTTAAAATTTATTTATTTTTAAATATTAATTTAGAAGTAAATATAAGCCTCTGGTCTATATTAATATAGAATGTATGATCCCAACAGATAGTACAAATAAATGTACATTAGTACATTCCATTTTGCTAAGACTTGAGCCAATCTCTGCAGGTTGGAACAAGTGGGCTGTTATCTGTGCAAGTTGCAACAGGCATGATTCTACACTGCCTGTCTGTACACTCAGTCAGTTACTAAACTCTTTGCTGAGAGGATGTGTTCTGTGAGTGAATACCTCATTGAGAAAATACCTCATTTGTGTTTATAAAAGTGCTTAGTGTTTGCTTTTAACTTTTAATGTAAATATATTGTATAAATGTTATTATTTTTAGTAGTTTATTTATTTTATAGCAAGATTATAAATTGAAAAGTTGTTTTTAAGTGTTTACTTCAAAATGGAACATAATAAAAAGTGTATCAGTGCGGTGAGAGTGCAATGTTGTAATGCTTTGATTAAACCAAATCATTTTATTAGGGACAGAAAAAACTGAGAATTGTCACATCTTGGATGATTGAACTATTTCCGCATATGCCAAATAGAGCCATGATTTGTGACAAATGTAGAAAAGATGTATCTAAGATGAAAAGTACAGAGCCAAGTAATGTTGAAAATCCCATAGGCCTGGATGATGATTCTTCTGGATCGGAAATAGCTGTTCAGGGCCGAGACCCAGATTTCACCACAACTTCAGTGGTTGTAGAAGCACTCAATACATCGCTTCAAGAAATAGGTGAGTCTCCAATTCAAAAGAAAAAAATTACGTCCAAGCACTATGCCACATCAAAAGTTAAAAAAATCTCGTCATCAATTAAACGTAGCCTGTTTGTTGCTGCTGAATCTTCCTCGTCAGAAAATGAAACGGACATTGAAGAATCTCTGCTTCAAAATCTCAAAACTAACTTTATGAATTCAACAAGTAGGGCCCAAAAACTTATGATTCTTACAAGTTTACCTGAACAGTGGAGTATCAGGAAGATAATGCGTGTATTCAATGCGCCTAATTACCTAGGCCGCCAATCAAAAAAGATTTTGAAAGAAAAAGGTTTTATGGAGGGTCCGAACCCTAGACCAGGAAAATGTTTACCAGTAGATACAGTTGAAATTGTTCATTCATTTTATGAAAGTGACGAAGTGAGCCTGGCAATGCCAGGTATTAAAGATTGCGTGACAGTAACCGAACCAGATGGAGTTAGGAAAAAATTATCTAAAAGACTGATTCTGAGTAATCTTAAAGAGGCTCACAAACATTTTAAAGACAAGTATCCTAATATAAAAATTGGATTTTCTAAATTTGCTGAGTTAAGACCAAAACATTGTGTTTTGGCTGGACAGAGTGGCACACACTCTGTTTGTGTCTGCACAACTCACCAAAACGTTAAATTAATGATAGAAAATGCCAAATTAAATACTGTTACAAGTGGTAACTTGCAAAATTATAAGCATTGCATTGCAAAAATGCTTTGCAACCCATCTTCGATAGATTGCAACATGGGGCAGTGCGAATATTGCCCAGGAGAGACTGAACTTCACAACATTTTGGAAAACTCTTTTGAAGAAAATTTAATTGAACAAGTTAAATTCCGCCAATGGGTCTCAGTCGATCGCTGCAATCTGGAGACATTAGAGAAGACTTCCGAAGAATTTATAGATTTATTCTGTAGCAAGATGACCTCTTTGGTTCGACATGACTTTATTGCCAAGCAACAAGGATCATTCCTCAACTCGACAAAAGAAAACCTTAGTGATTCAGAATTTGTTGTTACTTGTGACTTTTCTGAAAATTACAGCATAGTTCTTCAGGATGAAGCTCAGAGCTACCACTGGACAAGTCAACAGATCACAATCCACCCTTTCGTAATATATTACAAACAGGAAGACAAAATTGAGCATGTTAGCTTTGTAATAATTTCTGATTGCTTAGAGCATAATACTATAGCGGTTTACACATTTCAAAAGAAGCTGATCTCATATCTCTCCAGTAAGTTTCAAAATCTGCCAAAAAAAATCTACTATTTTTCTGATGGTTCTGCCGCTCAATATAAAAATAAGAAGAACTTTCTAAACCTTTGCCTGCATCTGAAAGATTTCAACATTGAAGCTGAATGGCATTTTTCAGCCACAGCTCATGGAAAAGGGCCTTGCGATGGAGTAGGGGGTTCCGTGAAAAGACTAGCAGCTCGTGCAAGTTTGCAAAGACCATACCACAACCAGATCCAAACTGCAGAAGATCTCTTTCAATGGGCAGTAGATAATATTACGAAGGTAGATTTTACATTTTCCACTCAAGAGGATTATGCTGCTTCAGAAATCTTTTTGAAAAGCCGTTTTGAAGAGGCGTTAACAATTAAGGGAACACAACAATTACATGCATTCATTCCCATCAATGAATCAACACTATCAGTGAAACACTTTTCTGGTAATGAGCAGGGGTTGGAGGTGGAAGTAGCCAAACCCCTCCACACACTTAAATTAGAAGACATAACCGGTTACGTCACCACAGTGTATGACAAAAAATGGTGGCTTGGGTATGTTTTAGAAGAAAATGAAGAACTCGATGAAGTCAAAATAACTTTTCTTCATCCAAGTGGACCAGCAACATCATTCTCATACCCTAGACAAGCAGATGTACTGTGGGTGTCAGTTGTGGACATTCTAAAAAATGTTAATCCAGTCACTCCAACGGGGAGAACCTATGTTCTTGGACAAAGTGATGTGAAAGAAACCCAAACGGCATTTTTAAAATTAAAGTTGTAAACAAGACAGTTTTTGAGAATATAAACTACTTTCATCTTGATACCTATTTTATCAGGTTAGTCTAAATTCACATGTTCCACATTATGATATTGTTACTTAAAAAATCATTGTATAGTTAAATTTACCTAAGTATAAACAGAATAACTCTATTATTCAAAATTAAATATATTTAATCTGTAATAATGTATACATTTTCAACCTTTATCCATTTTATATATTTATACATTTTAAATTATGCCATATTAGTTAAGAACTATATTTTAATAATTTTGGTTGAAGCAAAAATATCTGGTTATCTGTTTCAAAGGTATACAGCGGCCTTGTAACCAAAACGGGTTTCAGGGAAAAACCAGCTTCAGTAATATTATTTTTTAACAATGAACCCATTATCATCCCATAATAATAATTTACTATGTGATAGACAAAAGTACTTAGAATTTATGGAATTTTTTTGAAAATTTTAAATTATGTACTTTTTGACAAAATGTTAACTCAAAATTCAAACTTGTATTTTGATAAAAAACTTTTTCTGACAACCTATGTCAAGTTATACATCAATGGAAAGAGCAAGTGAAATGCTGAAAAATTACACCACTCCCAGCTCTCTAGCTCAATTAGTGCAGGTCCTAGAGCAATTTAAGAAAAGTACGTTTACCCTTTTTCGGCAAATTTTTGAAAACTTTACATAGCCATATTTCGGAAACGGCTTGAGATAAAAATTTGAAATTTGGAACTTTGTTTAGTTTTAACACCTACTATAAGTGTACCAAATTTGAGCCAAATCTAAAATGGTGATGTAAAAGGTGTGTGTTGATTTGACATGGAATGACCCTATGCTGTTTCTTAACTTTTATTTTTTTAAACTATTAGCTTTCTCAAAACTGAAATTTAAAAAAAGCAATGGTTAAGACCTTGCGTGGGTATTAGTTTATTATTCTATGACATTTATTTCAATTTATCATTTTAAAATGAAGGATAGTCATCTTATTTTCACTCATTGTTGGTATATGCAAACTGTTAAAAAATGTTTAAAAAATAAATAAATAAGCTCAAAAAACATTTCAAGTGGGTGATAAAGTCAGGGAAATATTATTTTATAATAGAGGACACATTCTAAAATGGATACAAATTATGCACTACTTCTACTTAAAAATGGTACATTAAGAAACTCATGACACTGTTTATTAATTTTGTGATGCCACAGGTAGTAGTTAACGAAAATTATTCCTAATTTTGCATATAAATTATTCATGATCTTCTTGAAAAGTTATATATCAAAAGAAACATTCCATTTCACCCAGCTACCAAAGAACAGGTATAAATATTTTTCAAAACCATGAAGAATTGCTTGGAGGCTATGAAAAGGAGAACAGAGATGAGCTAGATACATCATGCAGAATACTTATACAGTTGAATAGACCACACAACCAGCTAATGTTTGATAAACCATTCGGAACTAAATTACTCTTAATGAAAATAATCTGACAAAAACAGTTCTAAGGCTTGACGATTTCAGTTTTGTAAACACATGTAAGTAAGAAGCTACAGGTTGAAGAGGTTAAGCAGAAGTATAGAAAATTAAGTAGAAAGAAATGATACATTACTACATCAAGATGTAGAATAAAAACTTGTTCACCAAATACTAGCTATGAAACTCAAAGGCAACGATGGATGTGACTTAAACATAGTTAATCTTTGTTGCCATTATTTTCTATTTGTAATTTGAGACATTGAGGTATTATAATAAATGCAAACTTATTGAATTGAGTGAGGTATTATAATAAATGCAAACAGTTCATTCATGCAGAAATGCAATCTTTAGTAAATACAAAATTTACTTTAAATAATTAGATCTATGTTCAAGTAAACTTCCCCTTCTATTTTAAACTTTCTAAACATATAAATTCAGATATTATAAAACTGTTAAGAAAGTACTCATTTATATTAAGTGGCAGGTTAATGTTAAGGCACTAGGCCTAGGATTTCAGTCAACAATTCAAATTTATATCAAACAGTATTCATTCAAAACCTCTGGTATAAAAGAAACAAAAATAAAAATTAACTGAAATTTACAAATTAAGAAATAGTTGTTCACTAAAAACTCTAGTTCTATGAGATTCTATACTCAATTTACTGACCTCACACTTGTAGCAAGCTATGTGGAAGCTACGGTCTAATGCTACAACTCTAACAGTCTCATCTTGGCCTGGCTCTGGCATGATCGGCAACAAGCATACACAACATCGGGGCGCAAATTTTCTGCACACAACATACACTGTGAAAATTCAATACAATACGCTTCTTTTATATAAAGTTTTCGTACTTTTTACCAAAACATTGCCTACTGTGATGTGAGGCAGCGGAAGGAGAATATTTTATTATGAATGTCTCAAGGTTTGAGTATCAAGTAAAGAACCAGTTTTTTGTTTTTTATCTTAGTTTGTGTTCAACAAATATTAAATCATTGTTAAGGTCAAAATTGAAGAGTAAAAATAAAATATTTAATGTGGACTCAAGATTTCTAAAAATATCAGTGTCTAAAACAACAGCTTTATAATAATACATAAAAAAATATATTACTTGTGAAAATCTTCGATGCAGTGGATTTGATTGGTGGCGTCAACAGTGAAAGGAATGCCATCCAGAGATTTTCCACAGACAATACAACAGAAGCACTGAGGATGATAAGGCCGTCCTGTTGCCCGCAGAATACGGTCTAGGATAGGACTCATGCACACCGAACACTTCTCCAATGTGTCCTTTAATGATTTGAAAGAATTAGACAATGATCAATAAATACTATTCCAGAATATACAATGTAAATAGGTTGATAAATATAAAGCACAACTAATTTTCTCCTCAATCTGTCAAGCCGTAATATTTCTTGGTGTCTAAAGTTTATGTAACTCACCAAATAGCCGGCTTCACAGAATGGCTGGCCCTCCAAGGTGTAAAAGGGCTTGCCTTGCAGTAGTAATCCGCAGTGGCCACACGTGAAGCAGTTTATATGGTACACCTTATCCATTGCTGTGCAACCAGACTCTTCCCCCACCACTTGGCGGCCACACTTACAGCAATCTCCTGGAATATATTGCCCATTTGTAAAGATATCTAAAATCTATCTACATTAGTTACTTCATATTTGTTAACTCTTTAACTGCTAGGTTACCTAATGGCCAAGGCAGGTGCACTGCTGAGTTATTTTATACTGAACATATATATACTGAACAGTTTTTACATTATTTTTAATCAAATAAAACTAAATACCATAAACATGTATTTTAAACTATTCATAAACCTAATAAATATATATTTTTTATTATTTACTATAAGTTGGGGTCAGAATTGGTGGGGGAGGTAGGAGGGGGGGGGGTTGTTTCACAAAAAAATTTTAATTTAATCTTTTTTATTTATGAACAAATTATTATCTAGAATCAAACAATGTGAAATAATACAAAAATGAATCAAAACATGATCAATGAAACTATTTAGAAATTCTTAATTTCGTGATACTCTCCAAAACATGGAAAAACACAAAGCGCCACGTCACAGTCTTTACACATGTAGCAGGATTCACGTCTCTTCTGTTCCCTCCGTGTCGTGTGCTTGCAGACATGGCAAACCCTCATTGCATCTTTCCTCTTGGTAGTTGGTGGTACTAATGATGGAAAATGTCTTTGGCTCAGCCTCAACGGTGTTTCCCCAGATGATGGTCGTCCGCCTGTTTTTTTAGCTCGTGGCTCCATATATTTTTCGAGGATTGCTCGTGTTAGAGCTAAATGAAACTTTTAAAGTGGTGGATTTTGTCCTGTTTTGCATAAAAATAGTGCATGAGAGTTCAAAATGGTTAGGTCAAAGAAGTGAAAAAATAGTTTTTTGTACCATCTTGTAGTTCTTCTAACACACTCCAAGTGAACAATCATCATGTCAGAACGGTCAACTGCCCCCATGTTTAGATTATAATCCAAAACGCATGATGGCTTTATGATTGCGGCCTTAGTGCGAGGGTCAGTTTTACCAGAGTTTTCCATTTTATGGCAATGCTCTGTGGATAACATATGAACGTCCCTTTTATTCGTCCATTTTGTTGCCAAAATTGTTCCATCGTTGAAACACTCAACTTCACCTTTTTTCAGTTTGTTTTCAAACTTTGGCATCCCTAATCTTGAGGTTTTAGCCGTTCCACAAGCATTAGTTTTTTTACTGTGGAGAAAAGCAAACAGATCTGGGCTGGTATACCAATTATCTAAAAAGATACAGTGTCCCTTGTCAAGATATTGGTTTAGTAGTGTTGTAACTACAGCCCCTGAAATGCCTAAATCGTGTGTGTTGTCAATCTCTGTTTCCTTTCCCGTGTAAACAATCACATCTAGCACATAGCCTGTCTCACAGTCACATAATAGAAACATTTTTATACCAAATCTACTGCGTTTAGATGGTATAAACTGTTTGAATCCAAGATGCCCTTTGAAGAGAAGGAGGCTCTCATCAATACAAATGTTTCTAAATGGTATGAAGTTGTTTCGGAACGATTCACGAAACATATCAACAACTTCCTTTTTGTAAGTTTTCCGTGTTGAGCAGGGACACTGTTATCAGAAAAATGAAGCAAACTCATAATGTTGAGATACCGATCTCGGCCAATCATTTCTGATACACTGTTCTTATGAAGGGGATCATTGGACCAGTAGAGCTCTAAATTTATTTTTTTATTATGTACCATAAGCAAGGTTGTTCCCAAAAACACGAAAAGTTCATTTTTTGTCAAAGGTTTCCACTTATTTATTCGTGATTTCTCAGAAGGAATCTTAGTTGACACTATGTAATCAAACTGTTTATTTGTTTCACGGACAATTAATTCTACCAATTTATCAGGAAATAGTTGTTCAAAACAATCCAATTCCGTGCATGTTTCAGTCAATGTGTTATTTACACCGGATGTTGTGTTGTCAAACTTATGGATAATTGGTTTGAACTGACCTGAATTCCAGATGTGTGGGTACTTCGTATTTGATTTTTTTTTACCATGTGAAGTATTTGAGAGACAGGATTTCCTCTTTCGTGAAGATGGCTTGCTTTGGTTTGTTGTAGGCCTGCTACTTGGACCTGGTTCATCAATTATGTCTTCGTTGTCATTTGTCACTGTATCACTACTATTATTCAGTAAATCACTATTATAAATCACTGTTATAAATCACTGTTATCAATCACTAAGTCACAGTCACTGATATTTATACCAAAATGATCATCACTTTCATCAGAAGAGCTTGGCTGATAAACTGGATCGTCTACATCGTCATCTTCCGAGTCTAGGTTATAGCCTAATTCGGAACTTGGTAGATCTAAGAATTGACGAATTTGTTCTTCATTACTGTCCTTAGACATTGTACTAATCACTAAATAACATATATACAGTACTAACCAATAAATAACAAATATAAAATCTTCAAATAATAACAGAAATATAAACAACAGCAAGGAAAACAAATAAATAACAAACAACAACGTAGCAAAATGGCGCGAACTAGGCGTAGCGTTCTCACTCACGTAGCGGTTCTCTCGTACTGACTACTGAGTCACCTAAGCAGCACTTACTAATGTTGTTGTCATAGCAACGGAAACAAAACGTTGCAGAAATAACCGCTAGATAACACTAAACGTCAATTGATTGAATACCAAACCGAGAGAATGCGCTGGCTGGCGGGAAAACACTAAACGCGTTTACGTGTGAGTAGCGGTGACGGCCCAACTACCGAAAACGCGTTAACGCGTTTACAGCAGTGAAGAGGTTAAATTAAACTATCCAAAACTAGCTCATTATAAATCCCTTGGAATATTGCTGAATTGTGGTTTATTTATCTCATTAAGTGTTCTTCTACGTTCTTAACACATTCGCTGCGGACCACTATCTGGACGGGGTAGTCGTCGTTGCTGCGGTGCGCGCCACCCCCAGGTGGGAGAGGTCAGTAACAACAACATTAGGTTAGTGTGCTGCCGCACTGCGTGAGAGACGGGTGATTTGTTGTCCACACACATCAAAGTGTTCCTTCAGTACCTTTCGTTTGCTGTTGTGATCGCTACTCCTGTGTTTGTTTGAACACTTTTGTTTGCTATGCTTTGTGGTAGTATTATGTATAAATAGTAGTTTTTAGTATTAATAATGGCGTCTACAGCTCACAAGCGTCCTATGCCTTTAAACAAATTGGACAGTGAGTTTAGTGACGATAGTGATGAGGAACTTCCGGTGGCTGATGGTTCAGACGATGAGTTATTTGAAATGTATTCTGAGACAGAAGAAGGTCCCAATTATGATATAAATCAGCTTGTTTGGGCCAAAACACTAACTGAATGAGACCCATTGCATTTACAAAGGAGGAAAAATTTCTAATTCCAATCCCAGACAATGCAAAGCCGATAGATTTCTCTTCTATGCTAGTGGAT
>JAQJVL010008504.1:0-19513 GCA_035578905.1 Stictocephala bisonia
TAACCTAACTAACATGACTCTTGATATTTCACACACACCTAGCCTTTTTATAAACTTTAGACGGTCCACTTACTCATTACACAGTCCTGTTGACAGGCGTAACAAGTAGGTGTCACAGTCCCAATTTTCTTAACACGTAAGACTTTTATCGACCACCTACCTAACATACATAACTCATGGTAGACCAACCACATACTCTGCAAACATGACTTAATAGACAGACCTTTTACCAAACATACTGTCCCCTTGATAAAACACCCATCTAATCAGCACAAAAGACTTGATAGAACATCTACTTAGCATACAAGAATGACTACACACTGTACAAACAAGACTTTTGATTGACCATCCACCTACTAAATACACGACCCTTGATTGATCATTCACATACTGAATACACAGTCCTGTTGATAGACACCCCACCTTACCAACTAATAATAATTTTGATATACCACCTATTTAACATACAGGATCAATCACACACTCTACCGACATGGCTTAGTAGATCATCCTGCTATTATAAACAACGTCCCCTTAATAGTGCACCCACCTCCTCAACACATAAGACTTGATAGAACACCTACTTAACATACACGACTGTCCACACTCTCTACATACAAGAATTTGTATTAATCACCCACCTAATTAACACACAATACCCTTGATTGATCATCCACCTACTCAATACACAATCCTGTTGATAGACTTCCACCTTCCCATATCATAAAACTTTTGATATAATTCCTATTTAACATACAAGACCAACAAAACACTCTAGAGACATGACTTAGTAGGCCAACTTATTATCAAACACAACGACCCCTTGGTATAGTAACCACCTACTCAACACATAAGACTTCATAAAACACTTACTTAACATACAAGACTGACCACACACTATACATACAAGACATGATTGACCACACGCATATTAAACACACAAGACTCTTTATTGATCAACCATCTACTCAACACACAGTCCTGTTGATAGACACCCTAACTTCCCAATACATAATACTTCTAATATACCACCTTCTAATATAACAAGACCAACCACGCACCATATATACATGATTTAATTGACCAACTCAACTACGAAACACATAAGAATGAATTTTGATAGCCTAATCAAGTGATACCCAGCACAAGATTCCTTGAGACCTACCTACAATCCATATTAACACAACACTTGATAGACCACTGACCTTCCCAACACATAAGGCATCTGACAGACCACTTACCCAATATACTAGATTAACCATACTCTACATACAAGACTTTTGATTGACCACTCACCTACTAAATACACAGAAACTTGATTAAACACCCACATACTCAACACAGAGTCATATTGATAGAACAACCCACCTTCCCCAAACATAAAACCACACACTCTGCAGACATAACTTGAAAGACCATCCCACTACCAAACACGCAGTCCTCTTGATAAACCCCTATCTACACAATACGTGAAACTTTTTGTTAACCACTCGCTTACCCAACACATAGTCCCCTTGATAGACCACTTACTCGACACATAAACTTATTGACAGACTACCTACTTAACATACAAGACTTACCACCTAATAGACAATCTAAATAAGGCTTTAGTTGTCATTCCACCTATCCAACACACATGTACAAGACACCTACCAAGCTCCACAACCCTACCTATCCATTAGTAGGACTCTTGATTGACCACCCACTTAGCAAACACACAGTTATCTTTACAGACCAACCACCCTCCCAACCCATAATATTATTGACAGACAACCTACTTAACATACAGGACTTACCACCTAATAGACAATCTAAATAAGGCTTAGTTGTCATTCCACCTATCCAACACACATGTACAAGACACCTACCAAGTTCCACAACCCTATCTATCCATTAGTAAGACTCTTGATTTACCACCCACTCTGCCAACACACAGTTATCTTTACAGACCAACTACCCTCCCAACCCATAATATTATTGACAGACAACCTTCTTTACATACAAGACTTATCACCTACCCAATGCACTTAGATTGCCTACTTACTAAAAACATTATTCCTTACTACCTCCTGCCTATCCAATACGTAATACTCATGATTGACCACCACTCACCTACTCAACAAACACAGTTCTCTTGATAGGCCACTCATCTCCCCAACACATAAGACATCTGACTGACCACTTACCTACTTAATATACTAGACTAACAACACTCTACATACAAGACTTTTGATTGACCACTCACCTACTAAACATACAGACGTTTGATTAAACACCCACATACTCAACACAGAATCATGTTGATAGACCAACCACACTCTCTACAGACATAACTTAAAATACCATCACACTACCAAAAAGGCAGTCTCTTTATAGACCCCCATCTACTCAATACGTGAGACACTTGGTTAACTAATCGCCTATCCAACACATAGCCCTCTTGATAGACCACTTACCCCTCCCGACACATAATACATTTGTCAGACCACTTATTTAACATAAAAGACTGACCATACACTCTACATAGAAGACGTTTGAATATCCACTCACCTACTCAATACACACAAAACACTTGTTTGATCACACACCTATTTATCAAACAGATCCGTCGACACTCACTCCACCTTCCCAAAGCATAAGACTTTTGAAGGACCACCTACCAAACATACAAAAATCATGATAAACCAACTAGACACTCTGCAGACATCACTTAATATACCTTCAAACTACCATAAAAATAGTCCTATTGATATACCCTCACCTATGCAATATACGTACTACACACCGTACATACAAAACTTATGTTTGACCACTCACATACTAAACACACAAGACTCTTGATTGACCACCACCTACTTAATATACTGCACTCTTGATAGACCAATCACCCTCCCATAAAAAGACTGTTGTCAGGCTATATACTTAACATACAAGACTTACCACACATTCTACATCGACCATCTACCTACTCAACAAAAAAAAAAAAAAAAAAAACGACCAACCACACACTCTACATATAAGACTCTTGGTTGGTCACCCACCTACTCAACATAGAACCCCTCTGATACACCATCCACTTGAACATTACATAAAACCTGTGATATTCCACCCAATCATCAAACACACATGACTTTTAATATTTCACACACCTAGAATTTTTATATACTTTAGACAGTCCACCTATCTAACACACAGTACTTACTGTAGATAGACGCCCTACCTTCCCAATGCACAAGAATTTTGAAGGAACACCTACCAAACATACAAAAATCATGATAAACCAACCACACACACTCTACAGACATAACTTAAAATACCATCACACTACCATAAAAACAGTCCTATTGATATAACCCCAACTACCCAATATACAGTACGTACCACACACCGTACATACAAGACTTATGTTTAGCCACTCACATACTAAATACACAAGAGTCTTGATTGACCATCCATTTACGTAAAACATGTGGACGACCTACGTACCTAACTAACATGACTCTTGATATTTCACACACACCTAGCCTTTTTATAAACTTTAGACGGTCCACTTACTCATTACACAGTCCTGTTGACAGGCGTAACAAGTAGGTGTCACAGTCCCAATTTTCTTAACACGTAAGACTTTTATCGACCACCTACCTAACATACATAACTCATGGTAGACCAACCACATACTCTGCAAACATGACTTAATAGACAGACCTTTTACCAAACATACTGTCCCCTTGATAAAACACCCATCTAATCAGCACAAAAGACTTGATAGAACATCTACTTAGCATACAAGAATGACTACACACTGTACAAACAAGACTTTTGATTGACCATCCACCTACTAAATACACGACCCTTGATTGATCATTCACATACTGAATACACAGTCCTGTTGATAGACACCCCACCTTACCAACTAATAATAATTTTGATATACCACCTATTTAACATACAGGATCAATCACACACTCTACCGACATGGCTTAGTAGATCATCCTGCTATTATAAACAACGTCCCCTTAATAGTGCACCCACCTCCTCAACACATAAGACTTGATAGAACACCTACTTAACATACACGACTGTCCACACTCTCTACATACAAGAATTTGTATTAATCACCCACCTAATTAACACACAATACCCTTGATTGATCATCCACCTACTCAATACACAATCCTGTTGATAGACTTCCACCTTCCCATATCATAAAACTTTTGATATAATTCCTATTTAACATACAAGACCAACAAAACACTCTAGAGACATGACTTAGTAGGCCAACTTATTATCAAACACAACGACCCCTTGGTATAGTAACCACCTACTCAACACATAAGACTTCATAAAACACTTACTTAACATACAAGACTGACCACACACTATACATACAAGACATGATTGACCACACGCATATTAAACACACAAGACTCTTTATTGATCAACCATCTACTCAACACACAGTCCTGTTGATAGACACCCTAACTTCCCAATACATAATACTTCTAATATACCACCTTCTAATATAACAAGACCAACCACGCACCATATATACATGATTTAATTGACCAACTCAACTACGAAACACATAAGAATGAATTTTGATAGCCTAATCAAGTGATACCCAGCACAAGATTCCTTGAGACCTACCTACAATCCATATTAACACAACACTTGATAGACCACTGACCTTCCCAACACATAAGGCATCTGACAGACCACTTACCCAATATACTAGATTAACCATACTCTACATACAAGACTTTTGATTGACCACTCACCTACTAAATACACAGAAACTTGATTAAACACCCACATACTCAACACAGAGTCATATTGATAGAACAACCCACCTTCCCCAAACATAAAACCACACACTCTGCAGACATAACTTGAAAGACCATCCCACTACCAAACACGCAGTCCTCTTGATAAACCCCTATCTACACAATACGTGAAACTTTTTGTTAACCACTCGCTTACCCAACACATAGTCCCCTTGATAGACCACTTACTCGACACATAAACTTATTGACAGACTACCTACTTAACATACAAGACTTACCACCTAATAGACAATCTAAATAAGGCTTTAGTTGTCATTCCACCTATCCAACACACATGTACAAGACACCTACCAAGCTCCACAACCCTACCTATCCATTAGTAGGACTCTTGATTGACCACCCACTTAGCAAACACACAGTTATCTTTACAGACCAACCACCCTCCCAACCCATAATATTATTGACAGACAACCTACTTAACATACAGGACTTACCACCTAATAGACAATCTAAATAAGGCTTAGTTGTCATTCCACCTATCCAACACACATGTACAAGACACCTACCAAGTTCCACAACCCTATCTATCCATTAGTAAGACTCTTGATTTACCACCCACTCTGCCAACACACAGTTATCTTTACAGACCAACTACCCTCCCAACCCATAATATTATTGACAGACAACCTTCTTTACATACAAGACTTATCACCTACCCAATGCACTTAGATTGCCTACTTACTAAAAACATTATTCCTTACTACCTCCTGCCTATCCAATACGTAATACTCATGATTGACCACCACTCACCTACTCAACAAACACAGTTCTCTTGATAGGCCACTCATCTCCCCAACACATAAGACATCTGACTGACCACTTACCTACTTAATATACTAGACTAACAACACTCTACATACAAGACTTTTGATTGACCACTCACCTACTAAACATACAGACGTTTGATTAAACACCCACATACTCAACACAGAATCATGTTGATAGACCAACCACACTCTCTACAGACATAACTTAAAATACCATCACACTACCAAAAAGGCAGTCTCTTTATAGACCCCCATCTACTCAATACGTGAGACACTTGGTTAACTAATCGCCTATCCAACACATAGCCCTCTTGATAGACCACTTACCCCTCCCGACACATAATACATTTGTCAGACCACTTATTTAACATAAAAGACTGACCATACACTCTACATAGAAGACGTTTGAATATCCACTCACCTACTCAATACACACAAAACACTTGTTTGATCACACACCTATTTATCAAACAGATCCGTCGACACTCACTCCACCTTCCCAAAGCATAAGACTTTTGAAGGACCACCTACCAAACATACAAAAATCATGATAAACCAACTAGACACTCTGCAGACATCACTTAATATACCTTCAAACTACCATAAAAATAGTCCTATTGATATACCCTCACCTATGCAATATACGTACTACACACCGTACATACAAAACTTATGTTTGACCACTCACATACTAAACACACAAGACTCTTGATTGACCACCACCTACTTAATATACTGCACTCTTGATAGACCAATCACCCTCCCATAAAAAGACTGTTGTCAGGCTATATACTTAACATACAAGACTTACCACACATTCTACATCGACCATCTACCTACTCAACAAAAAAAAAAAAAAAAAAAGACCAACCACACACTCTACATATAAGACTCTTGGTTGGTCACCCACCTACTCAACATAGAACCCCTCTGATACACCATCCACTGGAACATTACATAAAACCTGTGATATTCCACCCAATCATCAAACACACATGACTTTTAATATTTCACACACCTAGAATTTTTATATACTTTAGACAGTCCACCTATCTAACACACAGTACTTACTGTAGATAGACGCCCTACCTTCCCAATGCACAAGAATTTTGAAGGAACACCTACCAAACATACAAAAATCATGATAAACCAACCACACACACTCTACAGACATAACTTAAAATACCATCACACTACCATAAAAACAGTCCTATTGATATAACCCCAACTACCCAATATACAGTACGTACCACACACCGTACATACAAGACTTATGTTTAGCCACTCACATACTAAATACACAAGAGTCTTGATTGACCATCCATTTACGTAAAACATGTGGACGACCTACGTACCTAACTAACATGAATCTTGATATTTCACACACCTAGCCTTTTTATATACTTTAGACGGTCCACTTACTCATTACACAGTCCTGTTGATAGACATAACGAGTAAGTGTCACAGTCCCAATTTTCTTAACACGTAAGACTTTTTACGATCACCTATCTAGCATACATAACTCATGATAGACCTACCACATACTCTGTAAACATGTCTTAATAGAAATACCTTTTACAAAACACACTTTCCCTTGATAAAACGCCCACCTAATCAGCACAAAAGACTTGATAGAACATCTACTTAGCATACAAAAATGACCACACACTGTACAAACAAGACTTTTGATTGACCATCCACCTACTAAATACACGACCCTTGATTGATCATTCACCTACTGAATACACAGTTCTCTTGATATACCAATCACCTTCCCCCCCCAAAAAAAAGACTTGTCAGACTATTTACTTAACATACAAGACTTACCATACATTTTACATCGACCATCCACCTACTCAACACACACAGTACTCTCGATAGACCACTTAACTGCCCATTACATAAAGCCTTTGATTGACTCACAATCGTAACATTCATGAACAACCAACCTCCCAAACATACGACTTGACCACCAACAAAAAACAAGACTTTATGTATATAACCACATATTTAACATACAAGACCAACCACACACCATACAATCATGACTTAACAGTCCACCTACTTACCAAACACACACATCTCTTGATGGACCATATGCCTACACATTACTCTTGATAGATCATCCACCTAACTATTACATAAAACCTTTGATAGACCACCAACACATATGAACAACCTACCTACCTACCTACGTAATATGCAACACTCTTGACTTACCACCCACCTACTCAACATACAGTACTCTCGATAGACTACGTAATTAACCATTACATAAAACCTTAGATTGACACCCAACATTCATGGATCACCTACCTACCAAACATACGACTTGATTGACCGCTCACCTACCCATCACACATTTCTCTTGATAGACCAATCACCCTCCCATAAAAAGTCTGTTGTCAGACTATCTACTTAACATACTAGAATCTCCATTGACCATCTACTCAACACACAAAATACTAACCACACACTCTATACACAAGTCTCTTGGTTTGTCGCTCACCTACTCAACATACAACACCTCTGATACACCATCCACTTGAACATTACATAAAACCTGTGATATTCCACCCAATCACCAAACACACATGACTCTTAATAGACCAATCCATCTACCTCTGCACACACGATTCCTTAGGACACACTCTACACCCACCACTCATCCTACAGAAAAAACTCCTAGAGAACTACCCACCCACCATAAAAACACTATTGCTTCATATAATCATGTTTAAAAATAACATTATTACACTGTAAGATAGATTTAATATAGCTAAAGACCTAAAATGTTTCCTAAAAATCGGTTTTCTCTACAAATATGAGAGCCGTCGGTGAAAAACATCCAAACTAAACGTAGAAAATAAGAATCAGCTAGAAGTTTAATAGAAATTCTGCTATGCAACTAAAAATAAATACGAGAAAAAGTTAGGTTTAAAAACAACGAACACAGAAAAGTTAGGTTTAAAAACAATTAAAACAGAAAAAGTTAGGTTAACAAAACGTAACATTTTTTTACTTTTGGTAATTTTAACAACTTTTCGGATGTTTGCTAACCTAACTTTTTCTGTGTTAATTGTTTTTAAACCTAACTTTTCTGTGTTCGTTGTTTTTAAACCTAACTTTTTCTCGTATTTATTTTTAGTTGCATAGCAGAATTTCTATTAAACTTCTAGCTGATTCTTATTTTCTATGTTTAGTTTGGATGTTTTTCACCGACGGCTCTCATATTTGTAGAGAAAACCGAATTTTAGGAAACATTTTAGGTCTTTAGCTATATTAAATCTATCTTACAGTGTAATAATGTTATTTTTAAACATGATTATATGAAGCAATAGTGTTTTTATGGTGGGTGGGTAGTTCTCTAGGAGTTTTTTCTGTAGGATGAGTGGTGGGTGTAGAGTGTGTCCTAAGGAATCGTGTGTGCAGAGGTAGATGGATTGGTCTATTAAGAGTCATGTGTGTTTGGTGATTGGGTGGAATATCACAGGTTTTATGTAATGTTCAAGTGGATGATGTATCAGAGGTGTTGTATGTTGAGTAGGTGAGCGACAAACCAAGAGACTTGTGTATAGAGTGTGTGGTTAGTATTTTGTGTGTTGAGTAGATGGTCAATGGAGATTCTAGTATGTTAAGTAGATAGTCTGACAACAGACTTTTTATGGGAGGGTGATTGGTCTATCAAGAGAAATGTGTGATGGGTAGGTAGGTGATCCATGAATGTTGGGTGTCAATCTAAGGTTTTATGTAATGGTTAATTACGTAGTCTATCGAGAGTACTGTGTGTTGAGTAGGTGGGTGGTAAGTCAAGAGTGTTGCATATTACGTAGGTAGGTAGGTAGGTTGTTCATATGTGTTGGTGGTCTATCAAAGGTTTTATGTAATAGTTAGGTGGATGATCTATCAAGAGTAATGTGTAGGCATATGGTCCATCAAGAGATGTGTGTGTTTGGTAAGTGGGTGGACTGTTAAGTCATGATTGTATGGTGTGTGGTTGGTCTTGTATGTTAAATATGTGGTTATATACATAAAGTCTTGTTTTTTGTTGGTGGTCAAGTCGTATGTTTGGGAGGTTGGTTGTTCATGAATGTTACGATTGTGAGTCAATCAAAGGCTTTATGTAATGGGCAGTTAAGTGGTCTATCGAGAGTACTGTGTGTGTTGAGTAGGTGGATGGTCGATGTAAAATGTATGGTAAGTCTTGTATGTTAAGTAAATAGTCTGACAAGTCTTTTTTTTGGGGGGGGAAGGTGATTGGTATATCAAGAGAACTGTGTATTCAGTAGGTGAATGATCAATCAAGGGTCGTGTATTTAGTAGGTGGATGGTCAATCAAAAGTCTTGTTTGTACAGTGTGTGGTCATTTTTGTATGCTAAGTAGATGTTCTATCAAGTCTTTTGTGCTGATTAGGTGGGCGTTTTATCAAGGGAAAGTGTGTTTTGTAAAAGGTATTTCTATTAAGACATGTTTACAGAGTATGTGGTAGGTCTATCATGAGTTATGTATGCTAGATAGGTGATCGTAAAAAGTCTTACGTGTTAAGAAAATTGGGACTGTGACACTTACTCGTTATGTCTATCAACAGGACTGTGTAATGAGTAAGTGGACCGTCTAAAGTATATAAAAAGGCTAGGTGTGTGAAATATCAAGATTCATGTTAGTTAGGTACGTAGGTCGTCCACATGTTTTACGTAAATGGATGGTCAATCAAGACTCTTGTGTATTTAGTATGTGAGTGGCTAAACATAAGTCTTGTATGTACGGTGTGTGGTACGTACTGTATATTGGGTAGTTGGGGTTATATCAATAGGACTGTTTTTATGGTAGTGTGATGGTATTTTAAGTTATGTCTGTAGAGTGTGTGTGGTTGGTTTATCATGATTTTTGTATGTTTGGTAGGTGTTCCTTCAAAATTCTTGTGCATTGGGAAGGTAGGGCGTCTATCTACAGTAAGTACTGTGTGTTAGATAGGTGGACTGTCTAAAGTATATAAAAATTCTAGGTGTGTGAAATATTAAAAGTCATGTGTGTTTGATGATTGGGTGGAATATCACAGGTTTTATGTAATGTTCAAGTGGATGGTGTATCAGAGGGGTTCTATGTTGAGTAGGTGGGTGACCAACCAAGAGTCTTATATGTAGAGTGTGTGGTTGGTCTTTTTTTTTTTTTTTTTTTTTTTGTTGAGTAGGTAGATGGTCGATGTAGAATGTGTGGTAAGTCTTGTATGTTAAGTATATAGCCTGACAACAGTCTTTTTATGGGAGGGTGATTGGTCTATCAAGAGTGCAGTATATTAAGTAGGTGGTGGTCAATCAAGAGTCTTGTGTGTTTAGTATGTGAGTGGTCAAACATAAGTTTTGTATGTACGGTGTGTAGTACGTATATTGCATAGGTGAGGGTATATCAATAGGACTATTTTTATGGTAGTTTGAAGGTATATTAAGTGATGTCTGCAGAGTGTCTAGTTGGTTTATCATGATTTTTGTATGTTTGGTAGGTGGTCCTTCAAAAGTCTTATGCTTTGGGAAGGTGGAGTGAGTGTCGACGGATCTGTTTGATAAATAGGTGTGTGATCAAACAAGTGTTTTGTGTGTATTGAGTAGGTGAGTGGATATTCAAACGTCTTCTATGTAGAGTGTATGGTCAGTCTTTTATGTTAAATAAGTGGTCTGACAAATGTATTATGTGTCGGGAGGGGTAAGTGGTCTATCAAGAGGGCTATGTGTTGGATAGGCGATTAGTTAACCAAGTGTCTCACGTATTGAGTAGATGGGGGTCTATAAAGAGACTGCCTTTTTGGTAGTGTGATGGTATTTTAAGTTATGTCTGTAGAGAGTGTGGTTGGTCTATCAACATGATTCTGTGTTGAGTATGTGGGTGTTTAATCAAACGTCTGTATGTTTAGTAGGTGAGTGGTCAATCAAAAGTCTTGTATGTAGAGTGTTGTTAGTCTAGTATATTAAGTAGGTAAGTGGTCAGTCAGATGTCTTATGTGTTGGGGAGATGAGTGGCCTATCAAGAGAACTGTGTTTGTTGAGTAGGTGAGTGGTGGTCAATCATGAGTATTACGTATTGGATAGGCAGGAGGTAGTAAGGAATAATGTTTTTAGTAAGTAGGCAATCTAAGTGCATTGGGTAGGTGATAAGTCTTGTATGTAAAGAAGGTTGTCTGTCAATAATATTATGGGTTGGGAGGGTAGTTGGTCTGTAAAGATAACTGTGTGTTGGCAGAGTGGGTGGTAAATCAAGAGTCTTACTAATGGATAGATAGGGTTGTGGAACTTGGTAGGTGTCTTGTACATGTGTGTTGGATAGGTGGAATGACAACTAAGCCTTATTTAGATTGTCTATTAGGTGGTAAGTCCTGTATGTTAAGTAGGTTGTCTGTCAATAATATTATGGGTTGGGAGGGTGGTTGGTCTGTAAAGATAACTGTGTGTTTGCTAAGTGGGTGGTCAATCAAGAGTCCTACTAATGGATAGGTAGGGTTGTGGAGCTTGGTAGGTGTCTTGTACATGTGTGTTGGATAGGTGGAATGACAACTAAAGCCTTATTTAGATTGTCTATTAGGTGGTAAGTCTTGTATGTTAAGTAGGTAGTCTGTCAATAAGTTTATGTGTCGAGTAAGTGGTCTATCAAGGGGACTATGTGTTGGGTAAGCGAGTGGTTAACAAAAAGTTTCACGTATTGTGTAGATAGGGGTTTATCAAGAGGACTGCGTGTTTGGTAGTGGGATGGTCTTTCAAGTTATGTCTGCAGAGTGTGTGGTTTTATGTTTGGGGAAGGTGGGTTGTTCTATCAATATGACTCTGTGTTGAGTATGTGGGTGTTTAATCAAGTTTCTGTGTATTTAGTAGGTGAGTGGTCAATCAAAAGTCTTGTATGTAGAGTATGGTTAATCTAGTATATTGGGTAAGTGGTCTGTCAGATGCCTTATGTGTTGGGAAGGTCAGTGGTCTATCAAGTGTTGTGTTAATATGGATTGTAGGTAGGTCTCAAGGAATCTTGTGCTGGGTATCACTTGATTAGGCTATCAAAATTCATTCTCATGTGTTTCGTAGTTGAGTTGGTCAATTAAATCATGTATATATGGTGCGTGGTTGGTCTTGTTATATTAGAAGGTGGTATATTAGAAGTATTATGTATTGGGAAGTTAGGGTGTCTATCAACAGGACTGTGTGTTGAGTAGATGGTTGATCAATAAAGAGTCTTGTGTGTTTAATATGCGTGTGGTCAATCATGTCTTGTATGTATAGTGTGTGGTCAGTCTTGTATGTTAAGTAAGTGTTTTATGAAGTCTTATGTGTTGAGTAGGTGGTTACTATACCAAGGGGTCGTTGTGTTTGATAATAAGTTGGCCTACTAAGTCATGTCTCTAGAGTGTTTTGTTGGTCTTGTATGTTAAATAGGAATTATATCAAAAGTTTTATGATATGGGAAGGTGGAAGTCTATCAACAGGATTGTGTATTGAGTAGGTGGATGATCAATCAAGGGTATTGTGTGTTAATTAGGTGGGTGATTAATACAAATTCTTGTATGTAGAGAGTGTGGACAGTCGTGTATGTTAAGTAGGTGTTCTATCAAGTCTTATGTGTTGAGGAGGTGGGTGCACTATTAAGGGGACGTTGTTTATAATAGCAGGATGATCTACTAAGCCATGTCGGTAGAGTGTGTGATTGATCCTGTATGTTAAATAGGTGGTATATCAAAATTATTATTAGTTGGTAAGGTGGGGTGTCTATCAACAGGACTGTGTATTCAGTATGTGAATGATCAATCAAGGGTCGTGTATTTAGTAGGTGGATGGTCAATCAAAAGTCTTGTTTGTACAGTGTGTAGTCATTCTTGTATGCTAAGTAGATGTTCTATCAAGTCTTTTGTGCTGATTAGATGGGTGTTTTATCAAGGGGACAGTATGTTTGGTAAAAGGTCTGTCTATTAAGTCATGTTTGCAGAGTATGTGGTTTGTCTACCATGAGTTATGTATGTTAGGTAGGTGGTCGATAAAAGTCTTACGTGTTAAGAAAATTGGGACTGTGACACCTACTTGTTACGCCTATCAACAGGACTGTGTAATGAGTAAGTGGACCGTCTAAAGTTTATAAAAAGGCTAGGTGTGTGTGAAATATCAAGATTCATGTTAGTTAGGTACGTAGGTCGTCCACATGTTTTACGTAAATGGATGGTCAATCAAGACTCTTGTGTATTTAGTATGTGAGTGGCTAAACGAAAGTCTTGTATGTACGGTGTGTGGTACGTATATTGGGTAGGTGGGGGTATATCAATAGGGCTTTTTTATGGTAGTATGATGGTATTTTAAGTTATGTCTGTAGAGTGTGTGTGGTTGGTTTATCATGATTTTTGTATGTTTGGTAGGTGTTCCTTCAAAATTCTTGTGCATTGGAAAGGTAGGGCGTCTATCTACAGTAAGTACTGTTTGTTAGATAGGTGGACTGTCTAAAGTATATGAAAATTCTAGGTGTGTCAAATATTAAAAGTCATGTTAGTTTGGTACATAGGTCGTCCATGTGTGTTTCGTAGATGGATGGTCAATCAAGAGTCTAGTGTGTTTAATATGTGAGTGGCTAAACGAAAGTCTTGTATATACGGTGTGTGGTACGTGTATTGGGTAGGTGGGGGTATATCAATAAGGCTGTTTTTATGGTAGTATGATGGTATATTAAGTAATCTGCAGTGTGTGTAGTTTTTTATCATGATTTTTGTATCTTTGATAGGTGGTCCTTCAAAAGTCTTATGTTTTGGAAAGGTGAAGTGTCTATAGACAGTTCTGTTTGTTAAATAGATGTGTGATCAAACAAGTGTTTTGTGTGTATTGAGTAGGTGAGTGGTTAATCAAACGTCTTCTATGCAGAGTGTATGGTCAGTATTGTACGTTGAGTAAGTGGTCTGTCAAATGTATTATGTGTCGGGAGGGGTGAGTGGTCTATCAAGAGGATTATGTGTTGGGTAGGCGAGTAGTTAACCAAGTGTCTCACGTATTGAGTAGTTGGGGGTTTATCAAGAAGACTGCGTGTTTGGTAGTGGGATGGTCTTTCAATTTATATCTGTAGAGTGTGTGTTCTGTGTTTGGGGAGGGTGGTTTGTTCTATCAATATGACTCTGTGTTGAGTATTCGTGTGTTTAATCAAACGTCAGTGTGTTTAGTAGGTGAGTAGTCAATCAAAAGTCTTGTATGTAGAGTGTGGTTAGTCTAGTATTTTAAGTAGGTGGTCAGTCAGATGTCTTATGTGTTGGGGAGGTGAGTGGCTTATCAAGAGAACTGTGTTTGTTGAGTAGGTGAGTGGTGGTGAATCATGAGTATTACGTATTGGATAGGTAGGAGGTAATAAGGAATGATGTGTTTAGTAAGTAGGCAATCTAATTGCGTTGGGTAGGTGGTAAGTCTTGTATGTTAAGTAGGTTGTCTGTCAATAATTTTATGGGTTGGAAAGGTAGTTGGTCTGTAAAGATAACTGTGTTGGGTAAGTGGGTGGTAAATCAAGAGTCTTACTCATGGATAGGTAGGGTTATGGAGCTTGGTAGGTATCTTGTACATGTGTGTTGGATAGGTGGAATGACAACTAATACCTTATGTAGGTTGTCTATTAGGTGGTAAGTCTTATATGTTAAGTAAGTAGTCTGTCAATAAGTTTATGTGTCGGTATGGTATGTGGTATATAAAGATAACTGTGTGTTTGGTAAGTGGGTAGGAGAGTCTTACTACTGGATAGGAAGGGTATTAGTGCTTGGTAGGTTGTTTGTACATGTGTTTATGGATAGGTAGATGGATGATGTCTTATATGATGAATAGGTAGGTGATCTATCAAGAGTGCAGTGCGCAGTAGGTAGGTGGTGCGTCAAAAATCTTGTATTTACAGTTTGTGTGTGTGGTAAATCTTTTATGCTAAATAGGTAGTCTGTTAATAGTCTTATGTTTTGTGAGTTTAGCTGATCTATAAAGATAACTGAGTGTTGGGTAAGTGGGTGGTCAATCAAGAGTCTTACTATTGGATAGGTAGGTGTATTAAGAATCATTGTGCTTGGTAGATAGGTTGTGCACGTGTGTTGAATAGGTGGATGGACAATCAGAGGTCAAATGTAATGAAGAAATAGGTGATATATCAGGGGTACAGTGTGTATACTAGGTGGGAGGTTAGTCTAGAATCTTGTATTTAGAGTTTGATTTTGTGTGTGTGTGTGTGTGTGTGTGTGTGTGTGTGTGTGTGTGTGTGTGTGTGTGTGTGTGTGTGTGTGTGTGTGTGTGTGTGTGTGTGTGTGTGTGTGTGTGTGTGTGTGTGTGTGTGTGTGTGTGTGTGTGTGTGTGTGTGTGTGTGTGTGTGTGTGTGTGAGTGTGTGTGTGTGTGTGTGTGTGTGTGTGTGTGTGTGTGTGTGTGTGTGTGTGTATGTGTGTGTGTGTGTGTGTGTGTGTGTGTTAATTACGTGATCTTGTAATAGTCTCATGTGTTGAGAAGGTTGGTGATCTATAAAGATAAATGTGTGTTGAATAAATCGGTGGTCAATGACAATGTGTTGAATTAAGGCTCATTTAATGAATAAGTATGTGATCTATCAGGGGTGCAGAGTGCTGTGTGTTGTGTGGTCAGTCAATAGTCTCATGTGTTGGGAAAGTAAGGGGTCTATAAAAATAACGTTGTATTGGGTAGGTGAGTGGTCAATCAAGAGTCTTACTCCTGGATATGTAGGTGTATTAAGAATCATTGTGCTTGGTAGGTAGGTTGTGCATGTGTGTTGAATAGGTGGATGGACAATCAAAGGTCAAATGCAATGAAGAGTTAGGTGATATATCAGGGGTACAGTGTGTATACTAGGTGGGAGGTTAGTCTAGAATCTTGTATTTAGAGTTTGATTTTGTGTGTGTGTGTGTGTGTGGTCTGATATGTTTTGTATGTTTTGTGTGTGTGTGTGTGATATGTTGTATGTTAATTATGTGATCTTTTAATAGTCTCATGTGTTGAGAAGGTTGTTGGTCTATAAAGATAAATGTGTGTTGAATAAATCGGTGGTCAATGACAATGTGTTGAATTAAGGTCTCATTTAATGAATAAGTATGTGATCTATCAAGAGTGCAGAGTGCAGTGTGTTGTGTGGTCAGTCAATAGTCTCATGTGTTGGGAAAGTAAGGGGTATATAAAAATAACGTTGTATTGGGTAAGTGGGTGGTCAATCAAGAGTCTTACTCCTGGATATGTAGGGTCATGCTGTTTGGTAGGTAGGTTGTATATGTATGTTGGATGGAAATTAAATGAAAACTACTTTATTGTTACTTTATGAGGCGAAGTTAGGGCTGTAAAGCCCTCTCTGCCACTTAATCTCATAGAATAGGTGGGTGAACAACCAAAGGTTTTGTGTAATGGATAGGTAGGTGATCTATCAGGGGTGCAGTGTGTTCAGTAAGTAATGTTGGTATGTTGACAGAGTAGGTGGATGGTAAAATCAGGAGTTTTTATGTTAAGTATTTACCAGGTACATCAAAAGTCTTACGTGTTGTTTAGGTAGGTAGTCTGGTAAGAGGGATGATTGTTGAATAGGTGGGTGATTAGTCAAAAGCCTTTTATATAGTGGTTGGTCTATGAAAAGTCTTACATAACGGGTTACTATGTGATCTAACAAGAGTGCTGTGTGTAGGGTAGGTGGATCGTCTATGTGTGTTGAGTATGATTGGGTCCAAGGGAGTTGTGTCTGTCAATTGTCTGAGTGAGTATGCGTAATTATGGTAGCCAAAGGCATCGCAAACCCTCTTCTTATCTATTAGACTATTGCACTTTAGTTTTAAAAAGATACAGGCTCTAATTCACAAAAAAAAAATGTGTTTTAGTACCGACACATTACCACTACTTTTATTTCTACTATATCATACTAAGTACTAAACTGTTAGGAGGTTTAATAAAGCATGTGTTTGCAAGCAGTGGTGATAGTGGCAACGGAAGTGATACCGATAAAGCTAGGTAGAAAGCGCTCTTTGATCAGCTGACATTATGTTGTAAACGTAACTGATTATTTGTAAGTAGCAATAATAATTTAATGTTTAATCACTTAAAACTGTAAAATAAAATTAACAATTAGAATCAAATTTATTAAGTATATTATAGTAAAACCCCAACGGATTGGTAACGAAGATTTCCAAGATAAATTCGAACATAATGCTCTTTTAGGTGAGTTAAGTGAGCAAGGAAAGGGTTGACCTTGGAAAGAAGTCGAAACCATCGCAACCCCCTGTTTTACCTACGTGTACGTAGTTTTAGGACCGTACAATCTAATTTTAATGACATAAGTCTTGTTAGTACCAACAATATTTACAGGATCCATTTTAAAATACAAAGATATAGACACAAAAACCAGTTAAATACGCTTAAAATAACGAAAAAGTCAATATAATAATCGAGTATAAAATATTCGACTAAAATAATCGAATGAATATAATCGACTAGAATAATCGAATGGGTATAGTCGGCTAAGGTAATCGGATATAAGTTAATACTTAATCGACTAAATTAATCGAATGGATATAATCGACTAAATAATCGAATGGGTATAGTCGACTTAGGTAATCTGATATAAGTTAATCGAATATGTATGGGTTTGGTTAGGTTAGGAAATTTGGCGGGAAACATGGGCGCCGCCATATTGGATGACGTCACAAAAAAATGGACCAATCAGAGCTCGGGCCGCAAGGGGGGCCCCTTCTACTAATAATACTATAAAATGTTTTACTAATAATAACTACAACATATAGCAGTATTTGTAACAGCTCCATATTAGCTGTAGTTGTAGTTACAATGGCATCACACAAGCACATTAGTGGACTTCGTAATATGGGGAGTCACGCTTGGAGGGGAGGGGAGGGGAAGTGTAACTAGACTGAAGAAATTTTCCCGATTGATATATATATGTGAGAGAGATGGGATTGGATGTAGCTAGACATTTAGCTGTAGTTACGGTCTCAATGGCACCACAACAGAACATTAGTAGGCTATGTAATATGGGGAGTCACGGTGGGAGGGGAGGGGAGGGGAGGTGTAACTATACTGAAAGATTTTCCCCATTGATATATATGTGAGAGAGATGGGGATTAGATGAAGCTAGACAGTTAGCTGCAGTTACGATCGCACTGCTACCACACCAGCACATTGGTGGGGTATGTAATTTGGAGAGTGACGGTTGGAGGGGAGGGAAGTTGTATATAGACTGAAGAAATATGCTCCATTGAAGTGTGAGTGGAAGTAGAGGGATTGGATGTAGCTAGACATTTAGCTGCAGTTACGATCGCACTGCTACCACACCAGCACATTGGTGGGGTATGTAATTTGGAGAGTGACGGTTGGAGGGGAGGGAAGTTGTATATAGACTGAAGAAATATGCTCCATTGAAGTGTGAGTAGAAGTAGAGGGATTGGATGTAGCTAGACATTTAGCTGTAGTTACGGTCTCAATGGCACCACACCAGCACATTAGTGGGCTATGTAATATGGGGAGTCACGGTGGGAGGGGAGGTGTAACTATACTGAAGAAATTTCCCCCGTTGATATATATGTGAGAGAGATTGGGGATTGGATGAAGCTAGACAGTTAGCTGCAGTTACGATCACACTGCTACCACACCAGCACATTAGAGGGCTATTTAATGTGGAGAGTGATGGTTGGAGGGGAGGGAAGTTGTATATAGACTGAAGAAATATGCTCCATTGAAGTGTGAGTGGAAGTAGAGGGATTGGATGTAGCTAGACATTTAGCTGCAGTTACGATCGCACTGCTACCACACCAGCACATTGGTGGGGTATGTAATTTGGAGAGTGACGGTTGGAGGGGAGGGAAGTTGTATATAGACTGAAGAAATATGCTCCATTGAAGTGTGAGTAGAAGTAGAGGGATTGGATGTAG
>JAQJVL010008505.1:0-19529 GCA_035578905.1 Stictocephala bisonia
GTGCGGTACGTGATCGGTCTCCTGGACTTTCGAAGCGTCCGTACTTCCGCGACTACTCTTCAGTGCTCTAGGACTGTGGTCAAGGAAGGTGGACTGGATTACCATAAGTGTCTCCAACTACTCCTGCTGGACAAGTGTGCACCTAAGCTCTGTGGTGAGTTAACTCTTTTTATTCTAGCACCTCCCTATTCACTAGATTCTCACGTCTGCTCCAGAAGAGCAGTGGTCCTCCGTACTTATTAACGTTCTCTACTCACTCTCTCTTTGAACATTTTTGGGATAACTCATTCACTCAACATTTTTGCTCCTCCAAACCGGATCATTCCCCAACATTTTTGGTCAGCTCCGGGACGGATAAATTGTATCATCCGTGGACAACAGCCATTTATTTATATTTAATTAATTGTGTTAATTACAACAAAAACTCTAATCAACAAAGAGATTAATTGATCCACTATTCTCTCTCTCAATTGAATTGCTAATTTTTAAAACAAAAGAAACATTTTTTCGACTCAATTGTTTCTTTTACAATCAATCATTATTTTCTACTAATGAAACAGTTTGGCAAAGTTAAGTGTTGTGATGTACAGTTCAAGTATCTAAAACCTGTTCTCAACCCCTTGCACTAGAAATAAATAGCCGCGCGAAGCGATCAATACCTCGACAGGAAATTCCAGCGACTCTCTCTCTCTCTCTCTAAGGTTGAAATGTCAACAACTGTCAAATAAACATTGTTGTTTGTTTACATTCTTGACTTGTATTGATTTACTTTGTATGAATTATATTATTTTTGCTCTTACTTTGTTGCACTAATACCGTAGAGTGTTCTGTATGTTTTGTATGACTGTATTAGAATAATTATTCACCCTATTTTAATAGCAATTTGGACATAGATTTTCTATTCTAACAAGGTTATATGAGATTGTTGTTTTTCTCACTTATAAAGTAACATTGAGTGTCCAGCATTAACAGTCAAATAGTAGGCTTTGTCATTAACTATCACAAAGGTATTTATTCATATTTTAATTAGTTCAATCGTAATACAGTAGAACCTCTCTAATTCGAAATTCAGGGGAAAGACGATATATTTCGAATTATGGGAAGTTTGAAATATAGAGAGTTTGAATTATAGAGGCCAAAATAAATAAAATTCTAACTATAGAGGTCCAAGTTTATTTTTTAAAAGTTAAACAGAATACTGTTGTTCAAACACATTTCTTGGACAGTAACATTATTTAAATTTAAACATTAATTAATTAATTAATTAAAACATTATTTAAATACAGTAACATTAAAGCAAAAACAAATTAGTGACACAATAATAACTGTGTTATACAGTACAGTGCCTTGTTCGCGAACATTGTTCAATCAGAATTAAAAAAGTCTGTAATCCGTGATTGTTTCATCGCTCTTTTGGATTGAATGTCAATCGTGTTTTCTATGGCTACAATAGCTGAAAAAACACTGTCATAAATATCACTTGATTGTTCGATAAAAGTGTGAATTGTTTCGACTGCACGTCTTGCTTCTTTTATTGTAACGAAGTGAAGTTCGTCTGCTCCCGTCTCGTCGTCTGCACCCGACCCATCGTCGTCGTCTGCGCCTGCCTCGTCCCTGTCGGCCACGGCCGCCACGATCTCGTCGTCTGTCAACGTTCCGGCTACCGCTACGTCGTTGTCGACCTCGACGAAATCTTCAAATGTTGTGTTGTTATTCATATTGCAGTGAGCCATTATGACATTCCATTCGCTCTCGATCGGATCTTCAACAGGATCTGGTGTAACTGTTAAGATTTCTGGTTCAGTTTCTTCATTTACAAATCCACAAGCGTTAAAACAATTAGAATTTTGGAGGTAACAGTTTGAATTACGGCAACAAATTTCGAATTTTAGAGGCTCAAGTATGTGTAAATTCGAATTGTAGAGGCTGAATTAAGAGTAAAAATCACTTCGAATTATCGGTATATTATTTTTCGAATTTTGGAGGTTTTCTGAGGGGAACAGGCAAACGTTACTAATTATAGATGTTTTCGAATTATCGAGGTTCGAATTAGCGAGGTTCTACTGTAATTGATTTTTATCAATCAAGTAATTGTTAATGTATTTCATGTTACACACATCAGGTTGTTGTTTCTACTTTGATTTCTTTGAATGGATTATTATTGTTAGTTATTATTGATTAGTGATTATCATTTTGTCAATTTTCGTTTGAGCATTTTTGTCTAATATTGTTAAATTCAACAGGTCATAGGTTGCACTAAAAAATTATATGTTAGATATGTACTAAAACAAAATGTTTCTGTTGAATTGAAGTTCGCCACATAACTTAAACGTTTGACTACATTAACAAAAGGTATTTTTCTTAGATTTAATTTTACTTATTCTCTTTTAATGTTTTTATTATTCCTATGTCATTCATGTTATTAATTACTGTAATTTGTAAAGGAAAATTACTCTTTGAAAAATATTGTTTTTTGAAAACCTCATAAATTGTTTTGTGTCACTCTCTTTTAAACTGTGTTAATGAAAGTTGAGCCTGTATATTATTTTTTAGTTGATTAATTATCTCATATCTCAGTGTGTCCAAAATAATTAGCTTGTTTATGCCAAAAAATTTATGTTTAGGAATTTATGTTTTGGTTCATATCACTGTATTGTTGTCTCTTGTAATTAACTATCGTTTAATTATCTCACCATGCCTCCCAAAACGGGTGAATTTAACAGTTCCATCTACTCACGTGTAACTGCTCTTCTCAAAGTGCGTTTTAATAAATTGAAGGATATTTTAGAAGAATTCTCTACGCAAACTGAATCTCTAACCTCTGTACAAGTTAAACAGCTAAACGCCTTCTCTAATGAAATAAAAAAGAAAAAGGCTGATTTTGATAATAACCTTCAACGGGTTTTAGCTCTTGATTCTGACGATGGTGTGTCAGATGAAACTTTATCTTCCGACCAAGATGAAGTTGAAACTCTCTTTGCGTATTTGACAGCAATCATTGAGGTGCTTGCTCCTCCTGTCGAACCAAAAACACCTAGCTCACTGAGTGATAGCAGTAGTGTTTCACATTCTGGATCCTCTCTAGTCAGGTTACCAAAAATAGACCTGCAAAAGTTTTCTGGTGACCCACTAACGTGGACAAGTTTTATTAATCTGTTTGATACGACGATTCATCGTAATGCAAGCCTTTCCAGTGTGGCTAAGTTCCAATACTTACTCAGTGTGTTACAAGGTGATGCTTTAACATTAGTAAAAAGTTTAACTCTCTCCGCACCTAATTATCTCGTGGCCTATAATTTACTACGAGATAGATATCACAATACTCGCAGGTTGCAATCTCTACACCTCAATCAACTCTTAGACTTACCTGCTGTTAGTGCTACCTCTTTGAAGGGACTTCGTCAATTCGTGAACATTTTTACTGAACATTCACAAGCCTTGAAGGCATTAGGATTCGATGTAACTCAAAATAACCCACTTTTATCTGCATTATTGTTGCGTAAACTTGACAATGAGCTCTGTAAAAAACTTGAAAGTTTTCGATCCAATGCGAATGAAGACTTTAGTCCTCACTCTTTACCTAGTGTGGAAGAAATAATAAAATATTTGAACATTGAGTGCTCGCAAACTGAAGACGCTAATATACACAACTCTCCTTTTGTGAACAAAAATATCTCATCACGGTTACAAACTCAACAAAAACACGCTTTGGTAAAAAAGGTGAATTCTTCACATAGTGGCGTCTCTATGATCACAACACAAACCAGTTCTCAGTCACAGTCGGGAACTACTAATAAACACAACGCTTGGCAATGTTTTGCTTGTAATAAAACAGGTCACAAAATATATGCTTGTGATACATTTAAAAAGAACTCACCTCATGAAAGATACGAGTTAGTAAAAAAACACCAACGTTGTTTCTCATGCCTTGGTAATCACAGCTCGAAAGATTGTCAGTCTAAATCAACGTGTCGCACATGTGACAAGCGACATCATACAATGTTACATTTTGATGTTAAGCTCTCTAGTCAACCCTCTCGAGATAGTCATACGTCCTCTCGACCTCAAGATCAACATAATGTTACTTCGAGGGATATAGCTACAACTTCATCTCTTTTTGTCTCTTCTGCTGATGTATTAAATTGCTCTGCCCAAAATAGCTCTAACTCTCTCTCTTCATCTAATTATACGGTGTTACTCGGTACAGCTCTAATTAAGCTAACCACCTCTCAAGGCATTTCTCATGTTTTTAGAGCATTACTTGACACGGGCTCTATGTGTGAACTCCTCTCTGAACGTGCCGCTAATATCTTGAACGACAAGCGACATGCTTCAAATCTAAAAATATCTGGACTCGCTCAAAACTCCTCCTCTACAAAGGGAGCAATGTATCTAAACTTGGAAACGCTCTCCGGCCACACATTGGCCAACAAACATCAGTTTCACATTTTAGATAAAATCTCCGTGGATTTACCACGCACTCGTATCGCTTCTGACGTGTGGGACAAGGTCAAGCCTTATACACTCGCTGACCCTTCCTTCCACTTACCTGGTGGCATTGATGTATTAATAGGTAGCTCTCTGTTACCTCTAATTCTTACTCAAGAGAATCATTCGCTTGGGCCTCACATGCCTCATGTGATAGGCACACACTTCGGCTACATACTCATGGGTCAAGCTCCTTGTGCTTCGACTACGGATGCTGCGGTCAACTTCTCAATATCTCTTCTGTCTACTAGTGATGATCTCTTGCACTCATCTTTACAACGATTCTGGCAACAAGAAGAAGCACCACCCGTCAGTGTTAAATCACAAGAAGAGATCACTTGTGACGAATACTTTGTGAAGACTCATACTCGTGACTCAACTGGTCGCTATGTTGTGCGACTTCCGTTCAGAACGGATCCCTCTGCTCTTGGCCTCTCTCGAAGTACTGCTGAAAAGCGTTTACTGTCTCTTGAACAAAAATTTAACGCACAACCTCAGTTTGCTCAGCTTTACCGCTCATTCATTTCTGAATATCGAGCTCTTGGTCACATGATCAAAATAGACCATGTTGATGACATCCCTCACTATTATCTCCCTCATCATGGTGTATTGAAAGACTCTAGCAGTACAACAAAACTTAGGACTGTGTTTGACGCCAGTAGCAACACCAGTTCTGGTTACTCTCTCAATGATATTCTTTTCACCGGTAGAAAGTTACAGACTGATATCTGTGACATTATTTTGAACTTCCGGTCTCATAAAATAGTGTTTTCATGTGACATACGCCAGATGTTTCGTCAAATAAAAATCCATCCTGACGATCAACATTTTCAACTCATTTTATGGCGTGATGATCCTTCCGCAAAAATATCCACATTCAAACTCACCACTGTCACCTACGGGATGAACAGCTCTCCATACTTGGCAATTAAAACTCTGACTCAACTTGCGGAGGATGAAGGTGCTGACTTTCCTCAGGCAGCTAACTCACTACGTCATCATACCTACGTGGATGATATTGTCACTGGTGCAGACTCTGTGGAGGCGGCTCTTGAACTTCAAGACCAGCTCATCCAACTCTTAGGTCGTGGCGGCTTCGAACTTTGGAAGTGGGCGTCCAACTCCAACCAGCTCCTCGACAGGTTCCCTTCGGAACATCTAGAGACTCCTAGTTTCTTGCAAGAAGCACAACTTCATCAATTCTCCATCCTGGGTATGCACTGGTCCCCTGAAGAAGATTGTTTTCGCTATGCCTTCCAATATCAAACAGACAAATTAACCAAGCGCACTGTATTAAGCCTCATTGCAAGATTGTACGATCCCTGCGGTTTTCTAGCTCCATTAATCATGGTAGCTAAATGCTATATGCAGCTCCTATGGGCTCAAGGCCTAAAGTGGGACGATGCTCTCCCCCCTGATCTCGCCGATAAATGGCAATTATTCATTAATGACACTAGCCGTTACCTCTCTCAACTCAAGATGCCTCGAGCTTTTCCGTTAGCCCACTCTAATGTAATTGAATTACACGGCTTTTCTGATGCCTCAGAATGTGGTTATGCCGCAATAGTGTATTTCCGTTGTGAATCTTCTAGCGGAGAAGTGACTGTGAGACAAATTTTGTCAAAAACTCGTGTGGCCCCTCTGAAACGGGTGACCCTGCCTCGTTTAGAACTTTGTGGAGCTCATCTTTTGTCTAAGCTAATTGATTATTGCCTTAGACAGTTTTCTCATCTCAAGATTAATGAACTGACACTTTGGTGTGACTCTTCGGTAGTGCTCACGTGGCTACAAACACCTACCTACCGATTGAAAACTTTTGTAGCAAATCGTGTCGCTCAAATTCAAGAAATTATTCCTGGTCATCATTGGCGACACATTAAAGGTACAGACAATCCAGCCGATTGTGCTTCCCGAGGTGTTCTTGCATCTCAACTCGTCACCCACCCACTGTGGTGGCATGGCCCCCCATGGTTAAGTCTATCTAAGCCTCACTGGCCGACTCCTAACTTCACACCAATAGAACTTCAATCTGCGGACGAAATCAAGACTACACCTCTTAGTGTGCTCACTATAACTGGTCCCACAGAGTGGGAAATACTTTCTAAATATTCCTCATGGACAAAACTCATAAGGGTATTAGCGTACGTGTTACGTTTTGTTAACTTGTGCCGATCAAAGAAAGAAATCTCTGGTCATTTACGCATCAGTGAATTGAATGACGCTGAAGTAGTTACTTTCAAACTCGTACAACGTTCAGCATTTAGTGAGGACATTAAATCACTGAAGAAAGACTCTGCGTGCTCCACTCACCTGCGTAAATTGAATCCTTATCTGGATCCTGATGGTCTTATACGTGTCGGTGGTAGACTGGCACAATGTAACCTCTCATATGACACTCGTCATCCCATTGTACTTCCCAAGCGGCATCATGTTGTAAAGTTGTTAATAGACTTTTATCATCGCATCCATCTCCATTCTGGACCTCAATTGACACAAGCACTACTAACACGCAAGGTGTGGATATTATGTGCTAGAAGTATCATACGTTCACGTATTTTCCAGTGTCTCGTGTGCTTTAAAAATAAGCCAAAAAACAAAACTCCTCTTATGGGTGACTTACCCGCACACCGTGTTAATCCAGCTCGACCGTTCTCATCAACAGGTGTGGATTATGCCGGACCTTTCACTGTCAAGATTCACAATCTCAGGAGCCTGCGACACATTAAGGTCTACTTGTGCATTTTTATATGCATGGTTACTAAAGCCGTTCATATAGAAGTGGTGACTGATCTCACTACGGAAGGTTTTATTGCCTCTCTCACACGTTTTGTGTCTCGACGTGGTCTGTGCTCAAACATCTACTCAGATTGCGGAACTAACTTCTTAGGTGCAGACTCAGTACTACAAAAAGTGATTCGTGAATCAACTCTCTCATCTGTTGCACAGGACAAGATTGTTCATTTTACCTCATCCCGAGGAATTACGTTCCATTTTAACCCACCAGCTGCACCTCATCAGGGCGGGCTGTGGGAAAGTGCAGTTAAAAGTGCAAAATACCATCTCAAACGAGTGATCAATGAAACCGTGCTTACCTTACCACAATTTCAGACTCTATCAATTCAAGTAGAGGCAATGCTAAATTCTCGACCACTTACTGCTCTCAGCTCAGACCCTTCTGAAATCTCAGTTTTAACACCTGGTCACTTCTTGATTGGTGCTCCTCTGGCTGCCCTACCAGAACCCGATCTCTCTGATGTTCCTACCAATCGACTTCGCCATTGGCAACTAGTCCAGGCCTTTCACCAACGCATCTGGCATCGTTGGCAATTGGAATACCTCCACTCTCTACAACAACGTTCTAAATGGAGCACTCCCCAGGAGAACCTCAAAATTGGAGATCTCGTCTTGGTGCAATCCCCGACACCACCTCTTACCTAGCCTCTTGGACGTATCACTGACGTTCACCCTGGACCTGATGGCACCGTGCGAGTGGTCACCATCAAGACGCCTTCAGGGACTTACACTCGACCTGCAATCAAGGTCTTTCCTCTGCCACTAAACTAAGTGGACTCTTAACTTTTAAGAATTTAGTATAACTTAATAATAAGCTCTTTGTCATGTAACTCATCACCCTTTATATGTTGTGTGTAATTTTTTCATTTTCTCTCTATGTTGAAGTTTATAACTTCAAGGTGGCCGGTATGTTAGGTAATAAGATAATTGTATATAGTTCATATATTCTATAGTTGTAAGAATTGAAGCTTGGTATTTCACATTCTCACGGAAACCAAGAGAGAGAGAGGGTTATCTGTCCTCAGAATAGGCATCACGCCACCCCGTAACTCGAGTTCTTATTGGTGGACTAGAATTACTCTCGCCTGATGCGATGCGAGGCGTCGTTTTCACCCCAGATCTCACGGCAGTCTCAATGTGCACACACCTCGCTCGCGTGGTCTCTCTCTCGCCCAGACCTCACGTAGACTCTCGACAGCACGGTACTCTCAACGCTTACGCACCTCTCTCGCGTGTTCTCTTTCCCCAATCAACAATTAGTGTGTGTGCTTTAACTTTTAACTTTGTGCTACTCATCCAGACCTTCAAGAACTTCGTTTGTGCGGTACGTGATCGGTCTCCTGGACTTTCGAAGCGTCCGTACTTCCGCGACTACTCTTCAGTGCTCTAGGACTGTGGTCAAGGAAGGTGGACTGGATTACCATAAGTGTCTCCAACTACTCCTGCTGGACAAGTGTGCACCTAAGCTCTGTGGTGAGTTAACTCTTTTTATTCTAGCACCTCCCTATTCACTAGATTCTCACGTCTGCTCCAGAAGAGCAGTGGTCCTCCGTACTTATTAACGTTCTCTACTCACTCTCTCTTTGAACATTTTTGGGATAACTCATTCACTCAACATTTTTGCTCCTCCAAACCGGATCATTCCCCAACAGTTTTAATTTATGAACAGTTAATTTCTTGACAACAATTAATCGCTTTCAATGTAATCACAAATAATTTAATGTTTTCGAGTTTTTATTGTGGGTTTGATCGAGGAAAGACAGCAAATAACGTAAGATACAGCAGTAGTTACGGATTCGTAACAAAGTAACATCCATATCACATATAGTAAAGGGAAGAGGACCTCAATAATATCATATACCTTCTATTATACTTATGTATAATATAATTTTTTTTATAATTTGAAAATGGAACTTTGTAACGTGAAAAGGCGTCAGTCAATACATCCCTCTGCTTTGTTTAAAAATATAACTATATGATTCGTGTATTTTTAAGGTCTTAATTTACTAAACAAGTTATTTTATGTTGATTATTAAACAAGAATGAAGTTGATACAATTTTCTTCATGGCATTGCTTTTAAAAATATTGAAAAATATTTCACTGTTTCTATGTGTAAATCATAGTAGTCTATTTAATTTTATAATGGTATATATATATATATATATATATATATATATATATATATATATATATATATGTATATATTGTTGAAATACAAAAAATCTATGTTTTTTTATTGCATGAAGGTACTGAATTCTTAAAAACAATTATCAACCTTTTCTTCACGGTGGTAAAAGCAAGCAGCCTTCTTGCATTTCAAAAATTCAGTTTTTACTTGTTTTCACGTTGTCTTTAGAACGTGGACATAAGTAAGATCTCGTATGTTTTTCTAACTTGGTGGATGACTGTCTGGTAATTAACTATGGATCCACTACTTTTGTTTTCATGGTGGGTTGCCTTGAGTTCCATACCACTGTACGTTATGAGTGGATGGATCTATACTACTGTATGTGTTTGGGTGGGTGAGTGGATCAAAATCACTGTTCATGTTTGGGTGGGCAGGTGGGTCAATATACTTGTATGAATGGGAGGGTGTCTTATTACACTGAACGTGTATAGGTGGGTGGTGGGAAGTAATGACAAGATTTGACTTCAGCTGTCTTACCAAGAGTTGTCTGGCTAACTTCAAGCCAAACTCCTTGAGGAACTGTGTGTTTTTTTTTTCATGCAGAAAAGATACCCTAACAACTTTTGTGGACGATACAACTGGTTTAACAACAAGTTTTTAGAACTAGAAACTTTTCAAATATTAACACAGTATTTCATAAACATGAAATTTTTATTCAACCCTTCAAAAACAAACGTTATTCATTTCCAAACAAAACCACTTTAACTAGACTAATTCTATGACCAAGTGTATTTCTGGGAGATGACGAGATCGAGGAATAGTGTAGTGTAATATACTTAGACATAGATACAAACCTACAGTGGAATAAACAGGTAGACCATGTGGCCAACATGATGTCCAAATGTATGTATGTATTGAGAGCGCTAGCTCAACTCAAGAACCTAGCCATGTCAAACAAGTTTATTTCGGTTTAATTGAACGCTATACCTATGTCAGATACTCAATTTTACTATGGTGCAACTCAAGTCAAGGAAATCTTTCCAAAATTTGCAAGTTACAAAAAAAACAATAAAAAGTATCTGCCATTCTAAGAAGAACCTCATGAGTATAATTTTGTAACTATGTATATCATCATGATGACAGTTCCCTCTCTTTTTATGTTTGAAACAATAATGAATATCAAGTTCAATAATCGTATCTAAATCCATGCTCATAATTACTTATCTAGAAGTAGGTAGAATAAGTTTTTGTGATTTTTTTTTTTAGTCAAAAGATTTTCCATACTGAAGGAAAAACTATAGACTAGAAGAAACTCTACCCTTACATGACATTAAAATACTATTTATAACCGCCTCCACACGAGTCACTTAACACACTGCTAGCTATATTTACTGTGTATGTAGAAACCCCCCTCTTCACAAGCTTTAAAAACTACACATTCTTAATACTGGCTTAATCTGACCACAATAGTCAACCGTCACGTCCACGCAAGAACACCACGTCTGCTAGATAGTGGCAAACGTACCCCATCTGGTGACACATTCGTTTGTCTGAAAGCAATTTATTCGTATGTTGTGTGTGTGGTGGGAAGATTCGGTTGAATATCATCTTATTTAATACGGTTTGTGTTGCTTTAGATAGTTATCAAGTTTTCTGTATAATGTGTAATATCTATACATTATAAATATTACATAAAGTCTTCCGATTCTTTGTTGTTACAATCTAACAATTGATAAGAATTAAGTAGACCTAAGGACACAACTAGTTTTTAATAAGATTTGGGTTTTTTATTAAGGAGTTCTCTTACTTAAACTACGACTGGACTCGTTGCTAACCGATGTCATCTTTTCTGGTGCTGTTGATATTTTTGTGCCCGTTCCTGCTTATTCTGAAGGAAACTCCGCTTCTACTAATGTTGAAAATAATAGTCCTGCTCTTTGGGAATATTTAGATATTAATTCTATAGATCTTTCAATTTTAAAAGAACCTCATTAAATTATCTGTGTAAAATGGATAATTTAATGAGAGACAGCACTGGCAGGCTTTTCCAATGCCAATATTTTCTAAAAAGCTAGCCAATGGGAAAATTACTGACGGACTGAATGATATGGAATAGGGAAACGATAGCCCTATTTTGCTCTCCATGTTGTCTTTTTGTGACTAAAAATAGCCACCACTCCAAATTTGGCAATGAGGGTATACAAGCCATATTGAAAATTGCATTAAAAAGGAAAATCTCCTGAAGACTTTATTCTTAGAGCAGTTGTTGACAGTGGCATAAACAAGAGGTTACAAAAGCAACATTTGTAAAACGTAAACTTCACTTAGGACAATAACAAACATGTATGGTGGTATTGGCATAGGTCATCATTATCACATCACCCACCCACCTAGCCACGACGGTGGCGATTCAGTGATTTTAACTTGATCTACGCAATTCATCAATTAAACCAAAATCAAACGCTTGTTGAATTGATTTAATTCAATTTAAAATCACTTAATTTACTTACACATATAAAAGTAGTGTAACGTGATTCGATTCGAGACCATACGTTTCATAAGGATTACAACGTGACCAAGTAAATTGATTTTACAACCTCTAGAAGCCAAGAAAACATTGTTTCAGCAAATTGATAAGAACTTTTATTTCTAGGAAAGTTAAAATTCTGAAATTTATAAACTGATAGGAACAACGTATTAAAATATAAATAATAATAATAATAATAATCTTTATTTTCTCAAAACATCTTACATATACTGTATGGTACATATTTACAAAACAGGTTTGAAAATGCCAGTTCTGACTTTACAAAAATTATACACATAACAAAAATATAATAACATTTACAATCATTCCTGCTACACAAGAAATTACACAGTTATGAGTTACGTTTGAGAAAACAAAAGGAAAAACCTCCAAGGCATAAGCCTGATAAGAGGACTAGGTGAGATACAAATTCAAAAAGTGGCTAAAAATAAAAATACCAAAATAGAAAAAAGAGCTTTCAAAAGCGTACTGTACTATACAATAAAATAAATTGTAAGTAAAACTAATGTGACTCAGAGCCTATATAAAATAATACAATAAATACAAAGAAAAATTGAAAGACGTTATTGAACATTTAAAATGTCTTCAACCGTGTTTTTTGTAAGCAACCAACTTCTCAATAATTTAACGAATAAGTGAGAGTTACTGATCACAGAGCAAAGAATATCTAGAGCGGACACTCAGTGGTGTGGCGTTGAAGCCAAGCACCCCACAAGATGGCGTCTCCCCCTCCACTTCTCGACCCAGTACTCCCACGGCCCGAGCGTCATTCGCATTCACTCTTTGATTTCCACGTGTTTCTGTATCACGGCAAGCATTATGTAATGTTATTATTGTTTACTTTGATTCCAAAATGCCACACCGTGTTTGTTTTGGTTGTAGCAATAGCACCAAAAAGAAAAAGGAAGGTTTAACATTTCACAGGTAAGCCATATTTTATTCCTTGTTTAGAGTTTGTTTAGAAATTATGATTTTTATAACCTATTTAAATTTAAATTTCCATTTCATTGATGTTCAATGGATTTTACTAAAATTAAAAATAACTGTAGTACTTCGTCTAAGCATTTAAGTAATCTAATTTGAGCAATTTTGACACTCTATCAGGATTGTAACCCCAGTTCAGCAGGACAATTATGAGCCCTCCGTCTGAATATGTTTTCCTAATTTCCGGTTTGGTATGATTTTTATTATCAGTCAAGGTTTGACGAAATCGGAAATTTATCCGCTGAGATTTATACATGATTAATTTAATTTTTAAAAACTTACATGTTGCCTGATAGTGCTCAAAAGATGTGATGAAGTTGTAAACTTATTTCTATAAGGATTTTCGCTGTCACGTCCCTTTTTCATCCGACCTTCTCAACCGATTTTTACGAATGAGGTGTTATTTAAAGCTTATGATCTAGCGTATATGCAAAAGGCAATTAAAACGGATATTTTGTTTAGGGCTTCGGGCCAATAGCTTTTGATTTATTTCTAGACACTTTAGATTTATTGTAAAACTCAAAAATACCGCTTTAATGTTAGAAATATTGACATTTAAAAATCGTTACGTTATTTAAAAGGGAGAATATTGTGATATATGATTTAAAGGAACTCGGCCTTAGTTTGAGAATACCATACAGCATTTGGTCATGGATTTTGTACCAACTTGAAGCTTTTGCATTCCTATGACTTGTTTGACATAAACTTATTTTTTTATGTTTCCAAAGGAACCTGTTCTACGCAAAAAATGGACAGTTGCAGTAAAACGTAAAAATTGGCAGCCTTCAGATGAATCCCGTGTATGTTCTGACCACTTCACTGAAGCAGACTTCGACAGAACATCATTGTGTTACGTCAGGCTGAGGGAAGGTGTTGTGCCGAGTGTGTTTCCGAGTATATCTAAGGTAACTACTACCCATAGGCTTCCAGCAAAAAGACTCTTCAATGAGACAGTAACAAAGGAAATTACCAAGGAAACTGAGCAATGATCAAGCCTTAGTACCGATGAAACTCAGCAATGCATAAGCATTAGTGATTCTGAATGCTTCAGACAACCGCCTAGAAAGAGGTTGAAAAAATCTCTTTCTAATAAACTTAATGATTCACCAAGAAAGCAGGCCTTAAAAAAAGAATTGAGTTTAACTAAAGATAAACTTTTTCAGGCAAGAAAGAAAGTTAAAACCTTAAGACAGTCTAAAAGAAGGTTAAAGAAAAAAATTGTTAACATTGAAAACATTTGTAAAGATCTAAAAGAAAAACTTAACTTTCAAGAAGAAGATTGTACATTACTCAATTCAATATCTCAAAATGCTGACTGTTTAATTAAACGTTCCATAGAAAAGACAAAAAATCCAAAGTTGAAAAAATGTTACGAAGAACGCTTGAGAGCATTTGCTGTGACACTTCATTTTTTGTCGCCAAAGGCGTATACCTATGTTCGCAAAACATTTAATACTGCTTTGCCTCATTCCCGAACCTTGCGAAGATGGTAGGGCCTATAGTAGTGTACAGTGCGAACCAGGGTTCTCCACTGAGGTATTAAGAGCTTTAACAGAATACGCTGCCAAGAGTAAGCACCCTTCAATATGCGCATTACAAATAGATTGTATGGCCATCTGGAAGCACTTAGAATGGGATGGGAAGAAATTTCATGGCCCTGTCAATGTTGGAGTACCAGTTTCAGATGATTCGTCAACTTAAGCATCAGAGGTACTCGTTTTCCACCTGGTTTTTTTTAATTCTGCGTGGAAAATACCTCTGGGATATTTTTTCGTGTCTAGCACAACAAGTGAACAGCTTTGTGGCTTGGTTACTCAAGGTTTGTCACTCGTACATGAAGCTGGGGTGACTGTTGTGTCACTGACTTGTGATGGAACATCTTGCAACTTAGCAATGGCAAATAAACTGGGTTGCTCCATATCGACCAAAAATCTTAAAACCTTTTTTCCTCACCCTTGTACGGGAAATCCAGTGTTTTTATTTTTAGATCCTCCACAAATGCTAAAACTGGTACGTAATACACTAGGAGATTATGGGGTCCTAGTGCAAGGGAAGCAAAGAATAGAGTGGAAGTATATTAAGTTATTGCATGAAGTGCAAAACGAACAGGAATTGCATTTAGGCAACAAACTCACTAAAGATCATGTACAATATTGGAGGCAGAAAATGAAAGTTAAGTTGGCTGCACAGGTTTTCAGTAACTCTGTTGCCCATTCACTAAAGTATTTGCTAGAAAATAATGTAAAAGGATTTGAAGATTGTAAGGCGACGATTGATTCCTTAAGAACTTCCTAATGATTTGTTTGATGTATTGAACAGTCAGAGTATAGGAAGTTTTGGTAAAAAAAAGGCACTGTGTGCTTCAAACATAGTTCAACAATCAAAATGTTTAAATGAGACGTATGATTACATCTGTAGCTTAAAGACTTTAATGGTGAGGACATTCTACAGAGCAAAAGAAAAACTGGCTTCCTTGGGTTTTTAACTTGCATCAAAAGTTCCTTGGGTCTATATGAAGAGCTAGTTGGTAAGCCAGATCCACCATTAAAATACTTACCTCTATACAAAGTTAGCCAGGATCACCTTGAAAGGTTATTTGGGTACATACGTTCCCGAGGAGGTTCCAATAATAATCCTACCTGTAGGCAATTCACTGGAACTTTTAAAAGGCTCTTACTACATAGTGAGCTACAAGACAGCAACACTGGCAATACTTTCGCTTTGGACAGGTCAGTAATGTTCAAAATCAGGCAAAAAAGTCCGAACTTGAAGAAATAAATACCTCCGTTCCCCTATGGAGAACAATGTCAGAAGACGAGCAAAGTAAATTTTGTAATTTGGATGAAACAGATAGTAACTTTTTGAACTGCGTTACAAATGACAACATGAGATCTGACATTGCCTCTGATATTGTTGAATACATCGCCGGATACGTATCCAGATCAACAGCTGCTAGTATTATATGCAAACAATGCATATCACTACTTTCGACCGACAAAAGCAAAGAGACCAACTTAATAACGTGTAAAAATAGGGGTGGTCTTATTCAACCTTCAGTAGGAGTAACAACAGTGTGTAGGATGAGTGAGACAGTTCTTCGTACTAAAATAAAAACTGACAATGTATATAAAAAAAATATTTTGGAACAAATGACAGTGGATGTAATAAACAGTTGTGTTGGGAGAAATGTTTTTATTAGTGACCATATGTATGAAACAGATCCAGAACAGTGTCACTATGTACTACTCATACGAGCACTCTGCAAAAAGTATTTCAACATAAGGTTAAATTATTACTCGAAGAAAGTGAATGAAAAAAACCATTTTAATAGGGTTAGGAATGACTTAACTAAAAAAGTTTTGTTTTTGGGTCAGTGAAGTAATAAAACGTTTAACAATGACTGACGTTTTTCATATATACGTTGTTTGATTCTATTTTTCAACAGCAATTTGTATTCATATAAATTTAATTTTTATGTAAAACACCACTGTAAATAAAATTAATAAAAGATTGCTTTCTTTTAAAATTTTATTTGTTTAGTTATTATTAATCACCTCATAGTAACATCACAAGCCCAAGATACAACATAAATTTTAAGTAATCTTTCTTATATTGATCAGATTAAGTGAAAGGCTAACTTCATGGTTTATGTTATTATATATAAATTTGCATTTTATTGGCAAATAATTCATATTGTAACCATATTTGAGGCCAAACTTTACAACTCTAATAATTTGCAGTGTTTTTTGCTTACAAGCTAAGAAATTGTTACATTTTTCAATTTTCAATAAAACATTAAAGAATAATTAAAACAATTTTAGAATAATTACTAATAATTCCATAACATTATTTAATTTATCCATTGACAAAATATTTGAATTACATTAACTAAATTTCTAATAGGTTACAAGAATTGTAGAATTGGAAAAGCCGCTGTTTAGAAACAAAAACACTACACAGCTATGGTCGGGCGCGGTACGGCAGCGGGTTGCGCGAAAGACAGTTTTGTCGCTTTACTATACCTCGATTTCTGGCGAAACAAAACATTTAATAAAAAAAAAGGTTCTAATAAAATTGAAATTTGTTTATTCATCTACAACTTTCCCGCTGACAAAAAGTCTCTGACCAATAAATGAAAAACTTCCTCGCAATGTACTTTTTTTATGTCAAGACTTCCTCGGATTAAAAAATAATTTCAATTAAACCTAATTTACAAAAAACTTAGTCATTGAAAAATTATAAAAACGCTTTTATAAGCTGGAATAACTCTTTCTTTACCTTATATACAAATTTGAACGTATTAGTCCAACGTTTTCTTATTTAAAACGCAGTTTTAGTGAAGCGGTGCGAATTAAAAACGAGAGCGCCCGAGGCCTTGGTTTGGTCACTAGCACCCCACAAGATGGCGGAAAATGTGCTTCACTGACTTACTACTGTTAAGGCTGGGGTGTCCGCTCTAGATATTCTTTGCTCTGTGTTACTGATGCTTTTAATTTCCATTGGCAGTTGATTAAACATATAAGGTGCTAGAAATGCAAAAGATTTTGTGAAAAAAGTTGTAGCTGGTTTTGGAATATCCAGGTCGCTGGCATTTCTCAACTTAGATTTATACAAATTATTTTTATGCCCCTTACTTCTAACGAAGAAAACTTGTAATACCTTGTACACGTATAAATATCTCAAAGGTAAAATTCTCAAAATCGTGAATAAAGGAAAAGACGGTTCCCTTTTAGCTTTCTTGGATATGATTCTAATAAACTTCTTTTGAATATTGTAAAGGGATTTTAAATTTGAAAAATAAGTTCCCCCCAACAAGTAATTCTATATTCAAGTCTGCTATGAACAAGTGAAAAATATAACATTCTTAAAACACTACCGTCACAAAGATTTCGTAGAAAATAAAATATACGTATAACATTATTCAACTTAGATCTTAATTCTAGTACATGCTGCTTCCAGTTCAAGTTACTATCTACGACTATTCCTAAATATTTTAAATAGGGTTCACTTGTAATTTCTTGACATTTTATATTACAGACATTTCTATTGCATACACATTCTATACACTTATAAATAATCTTATTATCAAATTTTGATTCTCCTCGAAGGTTAAAAATTATGAATTTGGTTTTAGGAGTACTCAAATACATATCATTTTTGCAAAACCACCATTGAATGGCTTCAAGGTCATGGTTAAGCTGAAATTCCAACGTATTTAAAGATTCCCCAAAATAACTAATGGCAGTGTCGTCTGCAAAGGAAGACTGATTTCCAAATAGATTAGCATTACATAAATCGTTTATATAAATCAAAAACAGTACCGGACCTAACACAGAGCCTTGTGGCACCCCATGCTTTATCATAACAAACTGACTTAAAACTCCATCAATCTTCACACATTGTTTTCTGTTTTGTAAATAACTGTAAAACCATTTATAGACTACTCCTCTTATTCCACAATTATAAAGTTTTTTCAGTAAAATTTTGTGATTTACAGTATCAAATGCCTTAATAATATCTAGAAACAATGCATACACCTTATCACCCTTATTGATACCTTGGCAAATTTTTTCCATGAATGCAAGAAGTGCTGTTTCAGTATTAAGTCCTCTTTGGAAGCCAAATTGATTTTTACTAAAAAACCCTCTATTTTTAAGAAAATCCAATAACTTTTGTTTCATAATTTTTTCGAAAACCTTTGAGAGATAAAAGAGATATTGGCCTGTAATTATTGCAATCTTTCTTTGATCCCTTCTTATATATTGGAACAACCACTGCAGTCTTTAAGTTCTCCGGAAAAATGCCTGTTTCAAAACTTAAGTTAATAATATACAACAAAACTTCACTAAACTTATTATAAAACTGTTTTATAATATTAGAACTTATGCCATCTATTCCTGTTGAAGAGTTAGACTTTAAAGAGTTTATTGCTTTGCTTAAATCAGTTATAGACACTGGTTTTAAGAACATAGACCTAGGTTCACATTTTTCAGTAAAAATCCCTTTGTAACATTAACCGTTAAAATTGAAAGGTTGTGTCTTATTTTGGATTAAATTTGCTGCAACACTAGAAAAAAATGAATTAAAATTATTTGCAATTTCCAGGGGATCTGTGATAGTGGTGCCATTTAGTTCCAATTCTATTTTCTCAGAAGACTTAGATTTTTGTCCCGTGATTTCTTTTACTTTATTCCAAGTTTCCCTAGAATTCCTCGACTCTTCTCAAAAACCTCTCTGTAATAATTTTGCTTAAGCATTTTTATGTCTCTATTCAAGTTGTTTCTAAATGCAATATAATTGTTCTTCAATGGTAAGTTATTTGGTTGATTCTTTAATCTTTTAAACATTTCGTTACGTTTCTTTATTCTTTTACAAACGAATGCATTCATCCAGGGTTTTAACTTCTTAGCATGTGCCTCAAGTCCCCTAATCCCTCTCGATGGCCCTGCGCCATGTTTTTATTAGGAGGACCGAGCATAGAATCTTATCGCCTAGAAGCTCCTCCCAAGTTGTCCCCAAGTAGCTGGGTTACAGTATTAAGCCACTAATTCCGACTTATATTATTATATGATAATAATATGATTGTT
>JAQJVL010008506.1:0-19510 GCA_035578905.1 Stictocephala bisonia
AATATAACACAACGATTGCATTAATAAAATTTATAAGTAAAAATATAATGTACATAAAAATAGCAAAACATTATAGTGAATAACACTGCGATTACAGAAATGGTGTACTTAAATATGTGTAACTTAAAGAGAAAAATAGAACTAAAAGTTAATATAACTAGTAAAAAGTAACAGTAATAAACATGGATATAAATAGTAACAATCAAGATGGAAAACTTTTTTTTTAGTTTAGTATGTAAACATATGATTTTAGGACATGACACAGTTGGAAGATTTTACATTAGTTTTTTTTATTTATAGTAATAATATTTATAAAATTCTTATGACGGATCTTAAAACATTTACATGGCGAATATTTGATTTCTTAATAAAAAAAAAAAAAAAAAAAAAAAAAAAAACTATAGGTAATTGGTTCACGAATGTCCAAAGATACTTAAATGGATTAACATTAAATTACTTAAATCAGTTCTCGTATAGTTCTCTGGTTTGGATTTTAATATTAATTCAAATAAACCTTTAGTTCCTTTGTATTTCTTTTCCCCAATCAATATGTTATCTTTTTCATCAACGTTTAAGTTTGTATTTCCTATCTTTAAACCACCCTCATCAAGTCGAGCACCACAGACATGATTCTTTTTGTTACAGGTGTTGAATGCAGCATTTTTAGTAAATATTTTCTTCCAAGAACACCTGTTAATGCATTATCTAATCCTAATTTGCTAATGCTGGAAGGAGGAATATCGCTTTCTTCCCCTTCTTCTTCTGTTTGTTCGCTATCGTCTGCTCTTTTAGTTACCTCAGTAGGATCTGCCTACTATTAGAAACTGAATTATCCTTAGAAATCAGCTAAAGGACCAACATTTGAGGTTTCCCAATAAAAACCTAAACTTAATACTAGAAGACAATTATATGATGAAAGAATGAAGGTCACATCTGAAAGAATAGAAGAATATTTTAGAAAACTTAACAGGAAAATACAAAACGCAGAAAAAAGAATAATTGATTTATTTTATTCAAGAATTTGTGATGAAAACATTTGAATAGGCCAATAATTCCTAGAATTTGTAGGTATTTTCATGTTACATGATAAGCCAGACAATACACGTAATACATACAAGTAATACAGAGAATACACCCATACACGCACGGTGGTATTGACCAACCCACCCACCCAAACATGTACAGTGGTATTGAATAAAAGATTATTTATTCTACCCCAAAGTATGATACAGTAGTATAAAAATATGTATTAATGTACGTACATATTAAATATTAATAACATTACAAAAAACAATTGACTTATTAAAACAACTAATTCTCGTTTAAAAATAAAGTAGCACACCACAGAACATATAAAATTGGCTTTGTAAATAATTAAAATTATCATTTCTATGATAACCTTAAACTAAGAAATGTGAGGAAATAATGAGAGGTAGTTCGTATATCTGGTAGTAAAGTAATGGTCATTGAAGCTTACAAAGACAAATTAAGTTTGAAATGATGTATAATTTGAAAAATTGTAGTTAATAAATTTAATTTTTATAACCACCTTCCTGTTTTTAGTCTGGCTGCAATGCGAGTCCACAACTACTCACTGAGATAGGTGCTCAGAAACAACAATACAAGACCAATACTGTACAGATTGTGAGCTTAGGAAGTTGGTCTGTTCCCCAACTCGGAACACTGTTGTTGGTCTGTCTTAACAAGTTGAGGTTCTAAGAACCCTTTCCACTAAACTTCAATTTTGGGAGATTGTTCATTTTAAGGAGGTTAATTTACAGTAGATTAAAAAATTCCATTGATTGACTGTGTATATTCGGACTTGTTAAAGTTTTGTTTTAAATGTTATAACTAACATATAATTTTTCAAGAGATTTATTTTCAATTATATGCCTAATTTATGTCTTAGTATTTCACAGATCGCAAAATTTAAATGATACTTTTTAAGTAGTCACTACTTAAGGCATTAAATCATACATTAAATATAAATTAAATAACATTGATTTATGTATTCAACCGAATATATGTTTAAAAAAAGGAACTTATAACAAAGTTTTCTGTATATAACTTGTTTTAAAACTGCCTTAATTGGCTACTATTCAACTTATCCAATTAAGTTTTGCTGTCTCGCATTATAAACATTTTAAAGTAATATTAACATAAATTATCTCGTAAGTAGAGCAACGTTAACATAATATTTAAGACGATGGGAGATTTTACTTTGGTAATATTTATATATTTGTAGTGAACAGAAAAAAATTATTTTTTAAAATTTTCTGAAGTTAGCTAAGTATGATTATTATCGCAAACCTGTTTGCTTGGTTTGTAGTTGGTTCAATCTCAGCTTCATGTGCTAAAGGTTCTCAGTTCGATTCCAATCGGAGTCATTACATTTTGAGAAGGATCAGCTGATAACCACTGGCTGTTCATTTGTCATTGAGCTATTAATTAATGACACTTTCTAAGGAATAGTCGGCCTTAGTTTGTAACAATGACTAAATTCACTCATCTACACTCATCACACTCATTCGAAATCCATTTTCGCCCATATCTTGACGATCGGCGTCTTATGAATAAGTAAAAATAAAAAATAAATAAATAAATAAAAAATAAAAAAAATGAAAAAATAAAAATGCTTGAGCTCCAACTGCAATATAAACACATTTTCAAAGCAAATAATTGGGTGGATAGTTTATAATTGCTCAAAACAACCACATCCAGCTTTGTGTGAGATAATTTTTTTTTAATGTTCTGTAAATCCATATAGACAGAAGACAACAATTAACATTCTTAGATGAAATCTGTTATTTTAAAATTTGTTAAAATTAACATAAATTATAACATATCTATTAAAGATAAATAATTACTTTACAAGACAAATGTAGTATGAGATTATATATAATTTGACTAACATTTTTAGCTAATAAGTTTTATGATTTATAAACCCATAATATACTGTCTGTTTTGCATGACTTTTAAATTTAATAGTGATCCTTTTCCTTTTATTCTGTCAAAATGTCAGTAAATTAAACTCAGAAAAATCACTATCATTCATGATTTTTTCCTCATAAGTCATTAAATCAAGATGCTGCCTGGCTCTAATGGTTATACAGTACTGCTGGAAGGTCATTCGCCGGTCTCAGTCTCAGCGATACCGCTGAGAATGCCACAACAGACATAACGTCTAATTATCTAGTAAGTAATGTAGATAGTACCAACGTGGTTGTTACAGAAAATGTAAATTCTAGTTATAGTACCGGTAACCTAAGCCTAGGAGTAGTGAAATGGTGAGCGAAATAGACTCACTTTCGGGTATCTTCGGGTCGATTTTCCAAGATGGCGGCCACCTTCGGGTATCTTCGGGTCACGTGACCGGATCCAAGATGGCGGCCGGAACCGGATCCAAGATGGCGGCGCTCATTTCCCGCCAAATTTTCTAACCTCACTTTTCCTAACCTCAAATTTCCCGCCAAATTTCCCTCAAATTTCCCGAATTTCCCTCAAATTTCCCACACATTACCCCCAAATAACCCTCAAATTTCCCTCTAATTCCCAAATTTCCCACATTTCCCCTCATATTTCCACCCAATTTCCCTCACATTACCCACATTTCCCCCCCAAATTCCCTTGTTAGACTATATAAAATGGACTTTTTTGTCCAATATGCCATGTTAGACTATATAAAATGGACTTTTTTTGTCCAATATGGCGTCTTTTTCCATGATATACTATATAAAATGGACTTTTTTGTCCAATATGGCGTCTTTCCCACCCAAAATTCCCTCCAAAATTCCTTATCCAATATGGCGGACTTTACACTATAATAAATGTAAAAAGATGACAACCGGATCCAAGATGGTGGTCTTTCCCTTCGTGTACTTCCGGCGACCGTCGGCTACCTTCGTACGCTCTTAGCCTATGATGCACACGTCGTCTGCTGGTCGGGCACGCATGCGCCCCTTGTTACTCTACTCATATATACACAATAACAAATTAATATTCCATACACTATAATAAAATTAATATTTCATATACTCTATGTGGCTGACGTGATCACAGCGCTCCCAACAGCGAAACATAAATATATATTAAACAAATTAGACATCACTTGACCTCAAAGGTCATCTGTTATCACATCTGCTTCCGTTACCACACAGGATGACGTAATCAGAGTTTCATGTCTGAATCTACACGGGATTACGTAATCGGATTTTCATGTCTGAACAGGCGCGTGACCTAATTGACCCCTACCATCCCTATATAAACGATCAACACAATCAATCTTTATCACCTCTGTTCTTGTACTCGTACTGATCAGACGTTAATTGCTCCTACTCACGTAATTCTTGTAATTTTGAACACCGTTCTCTGTACGGTATTTTTAATTTGTGCCCTTTGTTTTACTTTAATTTTTAATCAATCTAATTACCAAAGATGGAATCCTTTGCCATTAACGATAACCTAGTCACCATTTCCCGTCAATTTGACACTTCTGACCCTGATCTCCTTAACGTACTTACTAGTCATAAAAATAAAATCATGGTCGAAATAAATAAACACCTAAACCGGCTCGGGGGAGTAAAATGGTACATCGCAGTCCAAATTAAATTCACAAAATTTGTTAACAACGAAGAAATTACCACCACTCCCTTCTTTCACGGCAAAACTCGTCCTTTGTTACCTTCCGATTCTCTAGATGTACAATACTCTGAGGCTACAGACAAAATCTTAGAAAGTGTGGCTAAGTGGGTAAGTCAAGGTAGTGGGTGGGTAATAGAAAATGTTTTACGACTCAATCTGTTTATTGTTAAATTTCAACCCTTGTACGCCTCTTCTTTCATACCCACCCCGAAAAAAATTTCTCACCCTTCTAAAGGAATTGTAAATGTTAAAAATGACGACAATAAATGTTTCCTGTACTCTGTACTTGCCCAATTGTTCCCTGATCGAAATAGACGCGTAAGTTATTATAAATCCTTGGAACATAATATAAACATGTCTGGGATTAGCTATCCTGTCAAAATTACAGATTTAGATAAATTTGAAAAATTGAACCCCGCCATCTCTGTAAATGTCTTTGGTTTTGAAAAAGACGAAATTTACCCCCTAAGAATAACCAAAGAAAAATTTAGAGCTCACCACGTAAACTTGTTACTACTGACTACTGACACTACCTCCCACTACTGCCTAATCACTCACATGTCCCGACTTTTATCCCACTTGACTAAACACAATGGTGTAATGTTCTACTGTGACTACTGCCTACACAGATTTCGTACTAATGACTTACTTACTAACCACTTACCTTTGTGTTCACCACACGGTGCACAAAAGACCAGACTTCCTACTAATGACGAAAAATACATGTCTTTCAAAAATTACACACTAACTCATAAAGTCCCATTCACAATATACTGTGACTTTGAGTCCTTTGTCGTTCCAATCGACACAGCACTGAACGACCCTACTACTTCACACACTACCAACACTGCCCACCACATCCCCTCTGGTTTTTGCTATGTAATTATTGATAGTAATGGCAAACCAGTAAAGCAACCTAAAGTCTATAGCGGCCCCGACGTTGTAGATACTTTTCTAAATTGTTTGACTGATGAGTCTAATGAGCTCTTACCAATTATTAAAAAGAATATTCCTATCAATATGTCTCCACAAGACAAAATTATTTTCCAAAATGCTACCACCTGTCACCTTTGTCAAAAACCTTTACACGGAGACAAAGTGGCCAATCATAATCACCTAACGGGGCAGTTCTTGGGACCCGCCCACAATTCATGTAATCTAAATTATAAAGTTCCCGATCACATTCCAGTCTTTTTTCATAACCTCAGAGGTTATGACTGCCACCACTTGATCCAAGGGTTAGGTAAATTCAAAAAAGAAAAACTGTCATGTATCGCCACAACCAGTGAGCGGTACATTTCAGTCACCCTTGAATCTTTACGATTTTTGGACTCACTCCAATTCCTTAACGCTTCTTTGGACACACTCGTGTCCAACTTAGTTTCTGACGGGGCATCAAAATTCAAAATTTTAGGGCAGTGTATGACCAACACAGACTTACTACTACGAAAAGGTGTCTTTCCCTACAATTACATGACAGACGAATCAAAATTTAACGATACTGAACTGCCTCCCAAGGAGGCGTTCTTCAATGACCTGACCAAAACGCCTATCACTGACGAAGACTACACACACGCACAGACTGTGTGGTCAACCTTTGGTATGACCACTTTGAAACAATATCACGACCTTTACTTACTCACAGACGTACTATTACTTGCCGACGTATTTGAAAATTTTAGGACGACCAGTATGACTTACTACGGTATTGACCCGTGTAACGTCTACTCTGCCCCCGGACTGGCATGGAATTCCATGTTGAAAATGACAGACGTAAAACTCGAACTACTTACAGACATTGACCAACACCTCTTTGTCGAGTCTGGGATCCGGGGCGGTGTCTCCATGATACCCAACCGGTACGCCCAGGCCAACAACCCTTACTTACCAAACTTTGACAACACAAAACCCACCAACTACCTCCTTTATCTTGATTGTAATAATTTATATGGTGCCAGTTTATCCGATAGACTCCCAGAGTCTGACTTTAAGTGGATCGACCCACAGGACATTGACATTACAAAAGTACCCGACGACTCCGACACCGGTTACATTTTAGAAGTTGACTTACACTACCCTGACCACCTACACGACTTACATTCCGACTTTCCACTTGCCCCTGAACGAAAAATGGTGACAAACGATATGCTTTCCCCATACTGTAAGGACCTACTTCATGAACTCGACTATAAACCCCCCAAGACTGAAAAATTACTAACCACACTGTGTGACAAAACCAAGTACGTTGTACACTACAAGACTCTAAAACTTTACTTACAACTTGGACTTGTACTGACCAAAATTCACAGAGCTCTAAGTTTTAAACAGTCTGCCTGGTTAGCCTCATTTATCAATTTTAATACAGAGAAAAGAAAATGTGCCAAAAATAATTTTGAAAAAGATTTTTTTAAATTAATGAACAACGCTACGTACGGGAAATCATTGGAAAATGTTAGGTCGCGTATTGATTTTAAACTTGTAAATAACGAAAAACAATTGGTTAAATGGACAGCTAGTCCCAGACTTAAAACATTTTTCGCATACAATAAAGATATCGCGGGATTGGCTTTAAAAAAACAAACAATTTTCCTAAACAGACCCATTTATATTGGATTTACAGTATTGGAAATTTCAAAATCAATAATGTACAACTTTCACTACAACTGGGCAATTGCAAAGTATGGGAAAAACATAAAACTTTGTATGACTGACACAGACTCACTATTCTACAACGTATATACTCCTGACGTTTACACAGATATGAAAAACGAATTACACCTTTTTGACACTTCAGACTATCCACCTAGCCACCAATGTTACAGTGATGTAAACAAAAAAGTGTTAGGAAAATTTAAAGATGAACTAAACTCAAATCCGGCTAGGGAAATAATTGGCTTGAGAGCGAAATGCTACTCAGTTCTAAATTCTAATCTAGAGGAAAAGAAGGTAGCCAAAGGTGTCCCCCGAGTCGCGATAAAAAAACAATTAAAACACGAAATTTACAAAGACTGTTTGTTTAATCATTTGACAAAAACAACATCCGCTCTAAACATCCGTAGTGAAAAACATAAAATTTACACACAAAACATTTCAAAATTATCACTTTCCCCCTTTGACGATAAAAGATACATTTTGGAAAACGGCATAGATACTTTGGCCTACGGTCACCATTTAATTAGTAAAAAACGGGCTTTAGAACACGACCATGATTACACAACTAAAAAACCAAAACTAAAATAAAAAACGTACCTTACAAAACTCATCTTGATGTAAGTCGTCCTCCTCGATCTCCATGATTGTCCACCACTCCCTCCCCACCACATCCATCCTTATCGCACTAATGGCATAGATCCCACTACATCAGAACTTGAACAGTTTTTTGTACATAACTTTCAATGTACATGTAAAGTCTACAGGATGTGACTCACCAGATAGGTGAAATATCAGCTACATAAAAAATGTAAATTAAAAGTATTCATTTTTGAACATACATTAATTCTGTACCATAACTCTTGGTGTGAGATGAATTAAGTCCGGGTGCTGTGATCCGTTACGTACGTGACCATAGACCCATATGGTGACTGTGTGCCCTATCCTATACTGTAATGGTACGGTTAGTGGACATGCATGAATGAAGGTGCTGCAGACCTGTCCATGACAAGTGGAATATGGCTGTTAGACCTTATGATAAGGGTTAGATGGTGATTACATGAGGAGTGTGATTACGATCAACTCAGATTGAATGCCTCCGGAAGGGTTATGGGACAGTGGGTCCTAGATGACAACGTCATCTAATGACGAATGTATGTTAAGTAAGGCTTTACAATTGGCAGGGAGGCAGTAAACTTTATGTCTATTTTTTTTATGGTCGACTGCCACCGTATGGAGCGAGGATGGGGCTCCATACACCAAAAAAAACCAAATAAATTTTTAAACTTTACCTAAACCCTTCCATTCTTCCACTATGAGTGTTAGAACAAAGCATGCTCTAGTTAGAAAAAAATTCCCTACCTGTTAAGGGGACTTGTTCCAAGCTGACTTGGTCGAAATGATACCATACTCAAAGTTTAACAAGGGCTACAAGTAAATTCTCACAATAATAAACTGTTTTAGCAAATACGCCTTTGCTATCTCATTAAAAGATAAGACTGGTCCAGAAATCGTTAAAGTTCAATAAAATGAAACACTTACAAACAAGTAAAGAATTCTACAACGTAGGATTCACAAAGCTAATGAAAAAATATGGTAATTCGAGCTACAGTGATAAGAAGGCGTCCATCGTAGCCATTAATGTGGCGAAAGTTCACGTAGCAAGGTAATAAGTCAAGATACAACACAAGAAAACATAAAACTATTGGCATGGCTCCAAGTCATGTGAACAAAAGAAATGAAAACATAGTCAGAAAAAACATTAATAAAAATACAAGAAAGTGAATAAAAAGGTTCGTTTTAAGGTAGGTGACAAGGTAAGTATACTGTACTAACGAGATATTTACTGTGTACAAAGTCCAAACTACTATTCCTACAACCTACCTCCTCAAAGACCATACTGGTGACGTCATCAAAGGAAGTTTCTACGAAAAAGAGCTACAAAAATCCAAAACAGATGATGTATACCTGGTTGAAAAAGTACTTAGAAAAAAAGGAAACAAAGTGGACAGAATACGACGGTAAACACAATACATGGGTTTCCCTACATTAACCCAAGACAATAATTGATGAACACGTGAACATAATTCACAGTCTAGTGCCTGTGTTAAGAATAAAATGGACAACATTCGACAACGAAGGAAACATTCACTTGAACAATGTACAGGAGGCCTTAAAAGGCAACCCGATGAAAATGTATACACACAAGATGATTTGGACGCTTATAAAGATGTACTTATAAAAATAAATGCGTATAGAAAAGGTTATTTACATCAAAATCTCATTAACCAAACGACAAAATCCATATAATTTAATTTCATTACATTCTACGGATGGCAATCTTTGTGATATCAGCTGACCTTTGAGGTCAGTGTTATATTCTTTGCTTGGCACCAGACGGACTGCATGTTAACCCTAGAGGTCAAGTTTAGTGATATACATGCATTTCCTCACAAGATAGTCGTAGAATCCTATCTGGTCTATTATTAAACAAAAGAATTACTAGGTCATCATATAGATGTCAAGTACATAGACAATTATTGAGCAAGAAACAAATATACTTATAAATACAGACTTGTGTATAAAAGTATTTTTTATACGTATATTTTCATCAGTTAAATTTTGAATTACATATCTTGTGAGATCAACAAGGTACACAACAATTCCGTTACGCTTACACTTAAGACGAAAGCAATGGGATTAGTATTTAGGGAAACAACTGTGCCAAAACAGGTCTTAACTAATTCACGATGTACATGTCGAAACAGCTCTTACATAATTCACGATGTACAGTAAGAAACAATTATGTAATAAAAGTGGAAGGGGGAATAGTATTTAGTAATCAAACTAAATTAAATTTATTCAGTTGAGATCATGGAGTCGTCAGGTGACTACGTCGTACAACGTAAGCCAATCGTATGTCGAAGCAAGATTTAACAGCTTTTTTAAAGGTTATGTTCAATCTAACCTCCGATTTTACCAAAATTGTAACCGTAGGTCTGTTTGAAGAGTTTAACTCCCAAGTGGGTATTTTATTTCACAAGCAAGGTTTGCGTAAATACATTTTGCTAAACAATATACAGTTCACAAAGTTGAAAGAATTGGAACCTTCGATTACTCATGATCTATGTAACAAAGGTAGTCATCAAAAGAGATTTATTGATGAGGATATTAAATACACTTATCGTAACATATACCCAAAACCCCATGTAGATCTATGCGACAAGTTTAATGAAACATCTATGCTTTTCCCTAAAGAGGAAGATGGTTGAATTTTGTCAGCTTATTACCTTGTATTCACGATACGTTGAACAGTTGACCTGTGTCGAGCCTTATCTGATTGAAACACATTGATCGGGTTATACGTAGTGATTCGGGTTCTATGGTCCCCCACCATAGGAGGTAAACGTTTGGGTGAAGACGTTTGCAGGACGAGTTGTTTTGGTATAAAAAACAAAGCCAAGGCGTAAACAGTTCGTGGTAAGGGGGTGTTGGAAGGGTCATTAGTGTTGACAGCGGTATTTCATTCATTTGTAAAAGAATGGAGCGCTAGGGGGGGGGTGTTGGAAGGGTCATTAGTGGTTGGACAGCGGTATTTCATTCTTTTCGAAGAATGGAGCCGTAGGAGAGTTCTCCGTTACCTGCATTGATCGACCGATCGATATGTTGTATGGTTTATTTTAAAGATGATTTTTTTTCTAATGAATCTTTTCAAATAGTTAACGTTGGGATTTTTTAAAAACGAGATACGGTCTTGGTGTAATGTTCAAGGGAAGACAGATAGTTACTGGTCATTTGATGTTTTTAATCAATTTTGTGTATATTTTTTATAAATCTTAAGGCCCTCAAAGATAATAAAAGGGAATTATTGGAAATCAACGAAAAGAAGGTGTTAAAGTTTTATCGATTTTTGGAGCACCGCATGTTTTTCTCGGGAATATAACGCTTAATCCGAGCGAACGAGCCTCAGTCCTCAGGTAGCAATTTGACACTTAATTCGGGTGAGGTGGGCACAGTTTATCTCAACACTTGTCCGTTAATACAGTTGGAATTGAAAGAATTGTTTTATGAGGAAGAAATTATAAAACAATATCTCTGTGGAGGATTCCAAAGTCCTATCTCCGCACATTTTTAACAGATTAACTTGTGAAATTAATAGAGTCCATGACTGCTGTAGTTGAATTTACAAGCCTTTACTAACAATAAAGTGTGCCACGCACACCAAGAGTATAAAAGGCTGTCTGAAGTGTAATTTCGTCATTATGTCTCTAACTAACATGGAAGATACATGGACTATGTTATCAAAGGAGCCCGAAGGCTCCAGTCGGTGTTATGACCGACAGCTTTATAATGAAATTTGACAGGTATGTTAATTGGGAGATACTGTCAGTGTCCCCCCCCCCACCCCTATGACTATGTTCACTAGATATGTTAAGAATATACCAGCATAGAGTAAACTGGAGTTTAATTTTAAAAAGGATAAAGTTTACAGAAGATGTACTGAGGGAAATGTCACCAAACTTTGATGTAGATTCTTGGGAATTATAAGTAGATATCAATCTTTATCGGAACTGTTTATCGAGGAATTCAAAGACAATGTAGACAGGGAAGATATTATACTGTATCAAAATGTAAGTGGAGCCTTTTTTCATTAAACACTATAAACGTTGTGTGTGAAGTAGATGAGTGAATTTATGTCCTATGGCTGAATAAAACCCTGTAAGTCAGGACATGAACTGTCAAGGTGGGGACGACCCAAATTTAATAAAAATGTCTGACTGTTCTCTATAAGGCAGCTTTAAAACGCGTAAGACCTGAGACAGCCCTGCAGCTTGATGGTTGGATTAAACCCGTAAAACCACAAGTCGCATAGCCCCGCCGGTCCTTGTACAGTTTGGATGTGTGTAAAACTCTATGGCTGACTTAAAACTCATAAGTCCAGGGTGTGAAGTGATTGTGGATTAAATAAATACAAAAAAAGAAAAAAAACACTAAAAGCTAACTGTAAAAAAACAGAATAAAAAAATAATCCGTGTGAGACTGATGGAATACATTGAAATGGCTTCTCCAAGTAAAGTGTTCTGTACGGTCTACCGATTGGATAAAAAAAACCCTTTGTAAGTCTGTACGTCACATTGAAAGGCTTCTCCAAGTAAAGTGATGTCTTTACTTACAGAGGGACCCAAAAAAAACATAAAAATAAATTCTGGGAGGTAGCATTTTGTTATGGAGTGGCTATCACCGTAACTTGCGATGGATGGGGGCAAGTTACACTAAAATACCTGTGGGGAGATACCAGTCCTCTATCGTCCCATGTGAATTGGGCAATGCCCTTAAGGTTTTGCCTTCAGCGTACTTGAGGGTAGTGAGGAATTAAATACTCACCGTGAAAAAAAAAAAAAAAAACTGGTTAAATCAAAAACAATAAATAAAACTTGGAGGTAGCATTTTGTTATGGAGTGGCTATCACTGTAACTTGCGATGGATGGGGCAAGTTACAATAAACAATTCTTTATCACAGTTAGTTACATATTTGGGGAAATTGAATCAATTTCCTCACTTGCTCTGTAGGTGTGTTGAACATGACCTCCAACAACCAGTATTCTCATCAGCAAGCTTCCGTTAGTAGCTACAATATACAATATTAATTTATCTTCCACATAACAAAGTGGATTTTATTAAAGACGAATATTTTTGGAGAATGTTTTGTGTGTTGAGGAGTAGACTTTGTAAGTACAGTTGAATAGTTCGGTTTAGGTATGGGTAAGAGCGTTAAGCTAGCGTGTTAGGTTTAGAGGATGCCAGGTTAATACGAAGGTATCCAGAAGTGGATGGTAGTTGAAGGATCAAAAAGTTAACAGTGTATTAAATAAAAACTAAGTAAATAATTAATATAAAATAATAGCTGCCCCTTAATTTTTAATTAAAACGTGTATTGCGGGTTGCCTGGAGTGTTAAGTTAGGGGGCTTGAGGATGATCTGTGATTCGATATAGGTAACAGTGTAAAGGATATATGTATAATTATTAAATAAACTTTGGTTTGTTGAGAATTTGCACATTTAAATATTGTACGACTTTAAAAATATCTGTAGTAGAACTTCTCCCTACAAATTTTAAATACTAAATTAAATATGATTTTTATTTTCTATATACAAACTAGCGGAAATGAGTAACAGTCTTATAATCAGCGAGACAGTTGCGAGAGGTCACTAGGTTATAATATTTTGATAGTGGCACTTTGCCTCGTCTAATACCAGTACATTAAAATTTAACTTAAATTAATTTACATTGTAATAAAAATAATATAAAAAGGTATGCACCACTCGATGTGCGTTTCTACAAGATCATCTGATCAATTGGAAAAGGAGTTTTTTTAATTCTGCAGCCCTCCACCACTACAGAAAGTGATGGCCTTCCGAAAATATCACACTAGCTGCCATCTCCTAAAAATTAAAAAAATTCAAAACATAAAATGACGTGACAGAGTGTCAAATTCAGAATAGGAAAAAATATTCACCAGGGGATCCACCAGGAATCTAGAATCTGAAGGGATAGCTAGAAGTGTTTTCAAAACACAAACAACATGAATATTTGATAAGGAGATTTTCATCACAATTTTGACATTTAGTTGTTCAGTTCCGGTAATCGTTCCAACCACTCTCTCTCATGCATGGGTCCAAAGATGGCTGTGTGTAACTGATTGTCATTATAGGTATAAAAATTGTTCCATATTATCTCTCCATAGTAACAAAAATTGCCTTTCATCTGTCTCACAATCCTCACACAATTCTTCACCTTGCCACGTAAAGTATCTTTTGACTACAGTTGTGCATCTAGCTTGGTGTTCTCGTGTTATATCCCAACGAACAGTAAGGGGGACTTGTCCGCGTATAGCCGACTGAATGTCGCGAAGGTCATCAAATTGAGACGTGAATCTGGTAAGACACATTTGGTACAATGAGGGAACCATGGTGCCTGTACCTTTCGAACAACTGAACAAGTGTGGATTGAAGCGGCAACCTAATCAGGCGAGGTCGTTAGCGGTTATCATAAACCACAATGCATTTTTGTTACGCTTTTCATATAAATAAATGGTGCACTTTGTGTGGGAATTGAACCGATCAAACTTGACCTTTATGTCTGGAGAGGGAGTGAGAGGTGTCATACTTGCTGCAATTTGATAAAATGCAGGATTTTCTTCTGATTGAGGTGACAAAAATAAACAATGCGGCTAGTGAGACTAGACCTATTGGGGTCCTGAAAAAGAGTCGTTTGTAGCGTATACTTAAATTTTTTTTTCTGACTTGTTTTTTTTATTGTGGAAGTTTTAAGTCATTTAGTTGTGTTCAATTCAATCGAAGTAAAAAACAACATTGTGTCCGAGTGGTTTCGCATCCGACTCCTAACCGTACTGACTGAACATGTGACCATTTCCCGTAGGTTCGATACATCCGATCCTGATCTCCTTACCGTTCTAACGGAACATAAAACCCACCTAGCCACCCATGCTACAGTAATGTACCATTTGACTCCCAGAGTCTGATTTTAACTGGATCGACCCGCAAGACATTGATAAATTAAATATTAGAGAAATACCAGATAATGCGGAAATGGGATATATTTGTTGAGTCGGGTACGCTAACCACTGGACTACGAAGAGTTGATAGCTTTTTGTCTAATTTGTTTAATATATATTTATGTTTCGCTGTTGGGAGCGCTGTGATCACGTCAGCCACATAGAGTATATGAAATATTAATTTTATTATAGTGTATGGAATATTAATTTGTTATAGTTTGTATATATGAGTAGAGTAACAAGGGGCGCATGCGTGCCCGACCAGCAGACGACGTGTGCATCATAGGCTAAGAGCGTACGAAGGTAGCCGACGGTCGCCGGAAGTACACGAAGGGAAAGACCGCCATCTTGGATCCGGTTGTCATCTTTTTACATTTATTATAGTGTAAAGTCCACCATATTGGATAAGGAATTTTGGAGGGAATTTTGGGTGGGAAAGACGCCATATTGGATAAAAAAGTCCATTTTATATAGTATATCATGGAAAAAGACGCCATATTGGACAAAAAAAAGTCCATTTTATATAGTCTAACATGGCATATTGGACAAAAAAGTCCATTTTATATAGTCTAACAAGGGAATTTGGGGGGGAAATGTGGGTAATGTGAGGGAAATTGGGTGGAAATATGAGGGGAAATGTGGGAAATTTGGGAATTAGAGGGAAATTTGAGGGTTATTTGGGGGTAATGTGTGGGAAATTTGAGGGAAATTCGGGAAATTTGAGGGAAATTCGGGAAATTTGAGGGAAATTCGGGAAATTTGAGGGAAATTTGGCGGGAAATTTGAGGTTAGGAAAAGTGAGGTTAGAAAATTTGGCGGGAAATGAGCGCCGCCATCTTGGATCCGGTTCCGGCCGCCATCTTGGATCCGGTCACGTGACCCGAAGATACCCGAAGGTGGCCGCCATCTTGGAAAATCGACCCGAAGATACCCGAAAGTGAGTCTATTTCGCTCACCATTTCACTACTCCTAGGTTCTGAGATTAAGAGAATTGGTGCCTCTGAGCTTTCTTTTAAATAAATATTTTACTACTGTCAGTGCATAAATTTTGTGCACCCAAGTTTGAAGGTTGTTTTCTAAAGAACTAAGATGCCTAAAGAAACGTAATCACATTATTGGTTTCCTTGATTAATTTTACGTTTTTCAATATGCATTTTTAAATTTTGTTATAAGTTGTAATATTTTTTATCGTAGCTGGTACAAAATAAGTACCGGAATTTTTACTAGTTTTCACTGTACATAACATTTACACTATTATTACTAAAAAAAACCATGAGTGTATCGCATTTATATTTTTATAAGTAGTTGATAAGAAGGTTTTCTGTCATTCTGATGAGTTTTAGAGTTTTAAATTTTCGGAAAAAGAAGTTCAGGTCAAATCTCTGAAACATCGATTCCTTGGCTTCTTTAGGTCGTAGAATTGGTTATTTGGTTTTGTTGTAATCCTTATAACATGCATAGTTACGATACATTACTTTCATAAGTGTAAATGGATGCAGTAATTTTATATTGATTTACATAACTTAAATGGATCAGTTTAGAGTTATTTTAAAATTATAAAAATCTATTTAAAATTACCGTATTTACTTACAAATATGAAAGTAATTATACATGTCTTAAGGAGTACAACAAGACTAAATAATAAACTGTACGATCTCTAGAAGCCAAGAAAACAATGTTTTAGGGAATTGACCAGAACCTATTTTTTTGAAAAGTTAAAACTCTAAAAATCATAATCCTGATACAGTAGTAAACCTTCTTATCAAGGAGGTATAAAAATATAAATACGATACATTCACGGTTTTATTTAGTAATAACGGTGTAAATGTCTTGTAAAGTGAAAACTAGTTCAAATTCTGGTACTTTTTTTGTTCCAGCTAGGATAAAAAATATTAAAAATTATGGTAAAATAAAAGATGCACATTAAATAACGTAAACTTATATGAGATAAACAATGATGTGATTTGATTTGTTGTAGGCCTCATAGTTCTTTAGAAAACAATCTTCAAACTCGGGAGCATATAATTTCTGCGCTGACAGTATTTAAAATTTTTTTAATTTTAAGTGATAATTGGGCTATAAATTTATTTCTTATCAAACATACTAAAAACTAAAATATTTTATCAAATAATAAATATTGTAACTAGATTAATATTAGTTTAAAATATTTGTATTTTATTTAGTTGTATTTTACGTTAAAAATATAACGATATTTAATTTAAGCATTACATTTATTTAAATTTGGCTTCTAATATAACTATAAATATCAACAATATAGAGATAATAGCTATAATCAATATCTCAAATCATCAAAGTTGTATATAGTAAGTCCCTGAAATTTAGTTAAATTCATTTAAGTAAATTTTACTTTGATATTGCATTAAATACACAAGACAAATTATTTTGGAATTTATTATTATTAGTTCCCGATGAACAATAATATATGAATATTTTTAAAAGTATTATTATTTTTGTTTCGCTCCATAATAGTTATTTAAATGATTTGAAGTTAAAACATTTATCAACAGTATAACAAAATTATTCGTTTTATCTAAATGAATAGATTACTTGAATTATGGCTACGTAACTATTTATGCATTAGTGATCATACATACCAAAGTCCTAATTTATAACTTTATATGTCATTGAGTATATATTCAATTTTTAAAGCCAGGTAGAACAAGCAATAAAAGGCAATTGTAGCTGTGTTTTATAAACAAGAAGTTTTATTTGCATTTTTAGAGTTATTCACTTTATCAAAAATATAAGTTTTCAGGCGAATTAAAGTAAATAATAATATAAAGTTAAAAACTAAATATATTATCTATTTCAATGAATATTGCTGATGTATATACATACAAACAATGGATAGTCATCTGCTGTACTCTGTTTATTAGGACCATCTAAACTCTCAAGAGTAAATTTGCACTGGTATGAGTCAAAACAACACAGTTTATTAAATTTATTTGTAATATATTGGATAAAAGGTGAATATAAACGTTTAAACATTCAAACTCGAACTAAAACTATTACAATAATTAATAAGAAGTTCTAAATTTTGTAGTAAAAGCGAAAGGTTCTTTAAGAGCCACTATATTATCCAAACGAAACGTATTGTATGCTCATCAACGTCATCAACTAAACTCATCGAATAATTCTTCCACCTGAAGTAAAATATAATAGTGAAATCAATATCACATGTGAAGGAATGTAGTCAGCTACTATAGTGTCTTAAATTAGTTTCTGTATTTTTTATATATACATATATAAAAATTTTACAATTGTATTCACAGTACAGATGTACAATCTAGTTTTAAAAGAGTGTAAGTTTACTTCAGTCCAAAAATGTAACTGTTGCGTCCAAAACCAAGTATGCTGAGGTCCCCAAAGCCTAGCAATGTGTTGTCAAGAATGTATTACTCTTTGGATTTCCCCAAAGACACCACATGGTTTATTTACAAACTTGGTTTCGTCAATTTCAATCATTTGACTCTCTTCTGTCCAATTCACGATATTTTTAACAAGCTTTTCAGTAATTTGGATGGCTTCAAAATAAACTGCCGTGTTTTGAATGCGTTGAATAATTTCTGAAAGAGGACAAAAAACCCATGCCCCACAAGTGAGCTTGAAGTCAAATTGATACTTTAGATCAGCCATAAAACGTTGAATATAACTTGATTGAGTTCTTGTTGCAGATGTAGAATTTAATACAGAAACAATTCTTTGATTAGTCTAAATTGGTAATGAATTTCTATCTTCCATCCGTTAGACTTGATGATATTCAAGTACATAATATAACTCATGAAGGCCTGAACCATCCTTGTCGCTCGAGTTTCATTTATGTAAACCTTTGCCAAAAAAGGAACTGCTATAAGACAACTATTCAACCATTTTTATGATTAAACACTGTTATGCAATTGGCAAGGATACTAACCAAAAGACCCACTCTAGTCCAATAGCAATTTTCATGGTTGTTTTTGGTTGATTAAAATTTACTTAGTCAGAGTTTTGTAAAGGAGTTATGACTTCGAACATATACTCTAAGCATCATTTGTTCGAAGCATATACGTTAAGGATTGGTGCCCCACGAATCCCTCTTCTACCCTTAAGCATACTTAATTTCTTATCCAATGTAAAGTACCACGAGATATAACTAATAATTGCAAACCACCGTAGAAATCTGGACTAAATACTTGTGTTTGATAATTTTGTAACATTTCATTTTATATATTTATTTTTCAGTATATTTACTACATACATATATTTATTTCTCAATCGGTTTATTTTTATCGGTATTTTACTAAAGCAATACATTAATTTCAGGTTACTGAAATAAGGTGTTTATCTAAAAAAAAATTAATAGACATCTACAACGATGTTGCTTTAAAAAAAATGTACAATGCATTTATAGATCCCCATGGTGTAATTAACAACAATTCCCCATGAATGAAAAAACAAAACAATTGACTATCAAAGGAGACAAATTTACAACAGTACTACATGTTCTCATAAAATGGTGATCGATTTCGGTAAAATACGTTCACCATCCTCAGACCAGAGGGATTCACGAATGAAGCTAGTACCCAACAGTAGTGTAATGCTACGACAGAAGAGCTAGATAAGAAAAATTTTAAAAATTTTGC